>JAODAL010070357.1:0-15955 GCA_025379985.1 Phyllomedusa bahiana | reverse complement strand
TTTTTAAATTTTTTTAAAGGGGGGTCCCCTGTATATGAGGGAATTTGGTCCGAATTATGAAAAAATTAAATTCAACTTATTCATTTCTGAAATTTAGCAACTGTCCAACTAATTTAAATAGGGCTTTTATAAATCCTTCTGCTTGCCACTAGAACAAACATTTTTAGTTGTATGAAACTGATTTCCAACTACAGCAATTTCTACAACAAATCTTCCACAATTAAGAATTCACTTTTAGAGTTAGAAAAATAATAACCCACACCCTCTTTTAATTCTATGGTTTTACGCATCAGAACATAATAAAAATCTAGTCTTTAGAAGGTCCTAACATCAGAAAAATACAACCTAAGTTGAACAAGATGTCATTATTTACTAAACAAAAACTAAGCCAAAATGCAAAAGCAATGTTTGAAAACTTATATTCATCCTTATTACTTCATTAGGAATTAAGAGGGTAAGTAACAGCCAGGCGCTGCTAATCAAATGCCCTATATTATTTGATCATTGGCAGGTGTAATAACCTCTATTAATGAAGAAGTTTTGGCAGTTTTCTAGTCCATAGCATTCGAACATATGTTAACACAATAACAGAGAGGTAAGACATCAGCCATAATCTTAGAGAAGAAATTGTTGCTGCATATCATTCTGTGATGGGTTTTAAGCCAATTTCCAAATAATTTGAAGTCCATATTTCTATAGTGGGAAATATTATTCAAATAAGAAAAAGACTGTCAAGTGTGGCTTCTTTGGGAAGGTTATAGGCAGAAAACCTATTCTTTCTTAAATGAACACACCTTAAATTTACAATGTTTCATCTGAACACAGCCCAAGATTTGTAGAACAATGTCTTTTGGATAGACAAGATCAGTTTAAAGTTATTTGGCCATAATGCACACAACACAGGACAAACAACTCAAACCTACTGTCAAGGATGGTGGTGGAAGGGTGGTGAATTGGGCTTGTTTTGTAGCCACAGCACCTGGGCACCTTTGTGTTGTCCATCCACTCCCCTATGCACCCAATTATTCTAAAGTCAAATGTGAGGTCATCTATCCAAAAGCCTAGCTGAAACTGGATCATGTAAAAGGATAACAATCCCCAAACTAGTACCAAATCTACACAGAATGTATTGCAGTCAAAGTCCAGACCTCAATTGAAAAATGTGTGGTGGGGTTTAAACAATATCATGCAGGCTCCCTGCAGTGTGTATTTAGGAGATCTTCAGAGCTAATGCCATATTGTCATTATCGCTTTTAGTTAATGCAGTATCCTTCTAGGCTCTCACTAGTGGTAGCTGACTGTGGGTAGCATGCTATTTTTTAAAAGGCTATTTCCATATAGGACATTCATGACATATCCAGGGGATATGCAATAAATGTCTCAACTTTGGGAAACACACCTATTTTGAGAATGGGGGTCTCCACATTTGTGCAACAGCTGTAGTGAACAAAAATGCATCTCTCCATTAATTTTGCAGCTCTCTCCATTAACTTCAGTTGTAATTTAAAATGCAGCCAAGCACACTTAGGTAGAAGTCAATGGAGATGGGCACATGTACACAGCCACCACCCTATTTGTTATGGCCGCTGAAACCCACTTCTATCACAATGGCAAGTTCACAGTGGCAAATGGAACCCCCAGCTATCAAATATGGCATGTTGTGTAGATGTATCATAATTATCCAAGAAGGAATTACCCTTTTAAATCTATGTCAAAGCAGTGGATTTGGGATCCTAAAACAAACTTTGGCTTTCTGAGCACTATTATTTAGTGCATAACTTTGAACCAAAAAGGAGGTGAAAAAAATGGAAAAAAACAAGATAACATTTAAGAGTAGATAATTAATTTAAAGCTTCTCATTAACTGATAAAACAATATTTGTTCTATGCAACTGATACAACATGCCATGTAACATGTAGCCATTTTTCCTTCTGCTCCAAATTATATCTCGTTGTCTGCATCTGTCAAGCAAATTACATCACTTCCTGTCTCAGTGACCACAGAATTTACAATTTTAAAAAATCTCACTGTTGTGGTCTCAGACAATTATATAAATAGGTGCCTGAGAGAGAACAGGGCAATGAGACTCAACCCATGAAGTCAAAAGCAATTAAGGAAGATGGCTCCCAGTCCTAGCGGAAGTGTGCTTGAAATGGGAAATGAATGCAGATATGTAGAATAGGTGGTGATGTGTATATGAAGAGTGGTTTTGTGAGAGTGGCTGAATGTGACTTTTTTGGTAGAGTTTTTCTGTTAGTTTATTCGCCAGTGGTTCACTTATCTTATTAAAGTTAAGTGTAGTAAGTGCACGTATACCAGTGAGCATCTGAGCAGAGCTACGATGTGTGTAGATATTTCTACCATTAATAACCATCAGGTCTAGCATATTTTTATCAAACACTAATCTATGTGGCATGGTAAAATCAATTCACATAAATTCCTTGCTATCACGGAAGACATTCCTTCTTTATTACTTTTTATATTGTATTTTATGACTTTTAGTCTTCACAATACACTGAGATATACACACATATATCATCAATTTCTTAATTCAATAAGCCAAAATAAAACTGTGCTGGTGGATATTTTCATAGAGTTCTTGTTCTTTGTCATTTGTATTTCATGAAGAGACATGTGAGAGATGCAGTAGCACATCTGCTATATCTCGAAGGCTCAAAATCAGTTTGAGCTTAGTGACTTGTAAAACCCTATTATAATAGCCACATGTATGAAACTGTTTAGGTCTAGAATTCACTCTTTTGCCCATAGTAACCTATGCGCAAAAAAATGAGTTGTAGACCTAAACAGGTTCATACATGTGGCCCTAAATGTATAGATTTGATCAGAAATTGAGTACCCTCAGTAAGTAATCTAGGTTTTTTTTTACAACAAAGCTTCGGGGACCAAAAACAAATTCTGTGAAAGTGCTCTCCAATTACTGTATATCATGGAATTTATAGGAAACAAAATTCTTTTTATGGACAATCATAAGATAAAACAATATGAATTTAAAACTCTGACCTGAGGAATTGATGTGGCTGAGGTATATTATTAAATATAAGTCTTCTTCATTAATTAACTATAAGTCTGTTGAAGAAAAATAGCACTAGTTATTTATTTTACATGGTTCCCTGAGGGTGGCAATATTGGAAGCACAAACCTGCTTTCTGTATTTGTGTGTACACAGAAGTAATGTATGTGTTCTGTGTTACCTGTATAGACTTGTGGTTTGGTGTGTGTGCTTTCAAGCAGCTGAAATTGACTGATTATTATAGTCCTTAGAAAGTGATGGAGTACAGCTTCTATCATAGAGTGACAGGGAAGAATCATACTGAGTCTTATCTCTCTGCATGGTATGTAGTATTGCTATCCATGCTGTAAGCATGCTGAAATAAAATGTAACAGTCATTAAATCACATACCCTTTAATGATAATGAGAAGACTCTGCTAATACTTTTTCAATCTATTCAACAAAGCTTACAAGCAAGCTACAGAAAAGGTGGGAAAGTTAAAATATTTCCATATTTTTTTGGTTTATGTATGCAGCACCAAAATCGAGTAAAAACCTGATGTAAATAAGGATATACTGATTTAAATTTAATTTCTTTATCATAAGTTTGACTGTATCTAAATATGTGTAAATCATTAAACAATTGATATGTTAACTTTAATTTAGCAATGAAAAAGAGAAACTTTCCATAGATGAGTTTTAATTTTATTATTTAATTATGTCTTGTGGTTTTCTGGTTATGGATTTATCAGGGAACAATGGAGAACTTTATTGTTAGGTCGAGAAATGATGAATCCTTTGCAACTGAGCTTTTAAAGTAAAACTGCTATTGTACATTCCTAGACAGGCTACTGTGGCATAAGAAAAAGGATGATTACCAACGTCACTTTACAATGACTCAGTTAAGTTGGCTACAGAATTATGTTGACTAGGATTTTTAATGTATGACAGTCTACAACAGTGCAAAGAATAGAAGGTGATTCATTAAACAAAAGTGATAAGTGCATATTTTAGAACAATAAATCAAAACTCCAATTAAGAATGATTCAAGATACTGGAAAGTTTTTGTATGTATTTGAATGTGATTTATGAATGAAGGAATATTCAATCCATCAATTATCTGTTATGTAATCATTAGTAAAGGGCTTGAGGGGGGATACATGAGTCAGGGATTTAAGGAGAAGCAAAGAGAACATTTTATTGTAAACCACTCACCCAAGGTCATTCGCTGACATAATACATAATTCGCTGAAATAATACATTAGCTGTTCCCTGAATACTCTGTTAATGACCCCTAAAATTCGTGTTAAATATCAGTCAAATTTCAAAAACAAACCAAGTAATATTTATATATCTGTCTGTAGCAAATATTTAAGGAAATTGTTTTGTCAATAAGGGTCCTACTGTGTGAAAATGAATAACGTGTTTCATTGGCGTAGCGTAAACACTTAATCATAGATTATTAATGTCCACAATGATTTGTCCTTTGCAAGTTGACATGTAAGAGATGAGCAAATCTTTATAAAAATGTCTCTCTTCTGATTCTCAAAAACGTGAATCACTCTTATTTACTAGTAGCATAGTGTCATAGTGTGATAATGGGACCTTTTAAGATGCAGAGAAGAGGAGGAAATGAGAATATAAGCTAATGCAAAAATGTAAAATTTTGCAATATACTGTAGGCTCAATGTCCATGTAAGTTTCATGTCAAACTATGTCTGAACTATGGGGGCCACAAATCCCCACCTGGTAAAACAGGTAACAGCAAAAGCTTATGAATAGTGATGAGCGATTGTGTCAACTATCGTTATCGATTCGATAGCCGATATTGGCAACTATCATGACGATATCTGATAGTCGATAACAGATTATCGCTGATAGACTTTAAAGTCTATGGAGAGGAACGAACACACTCGCATTCTTACACCCCAAACAGGCTGGAGAAGCTGGAATTAACATCCACAACAGTAATCTTGATATCGTGCTACATCTTTATGCAAGACAATTAACAACAAGAGTCACAGAAAAAAATCAGACTATTCTCTATCCCTGTCCTGTACCCACAGCATGAACCCCTTAACCTGGCATGACCCACAAATTAAAAAGTGCCAGAAGGCATGATCATTTTACTTGAAATGACATTGACTGATCCCTGTCCTGGAACGCAGCATGACGTCTTAAACCTGTCTGAACCCACAGATTAAAAAGTGACAAAAAAAAGGAATCTTTAAACCCCACCATTTTAGTTGAACGGTTGAAAACCCTTTTTCCGGGACTGTAGCATGACCCTCAAACCTGCATGACCCACAGTTTAAAAAATGCTTGAAAAAGGAGTCTTTAAACTACCATTTTAGTTGAAATGGACATTGACTATACCTGTCTGGACCGCTTTTGCCATTAACGGGCTGACCCCAGATTAAAAAGGGGGGGAAAAAAGGAGTCTTTGAACCCCATTTTATTTTCATGGCATTGACTTCCCGTCCTTGACCGCAGCATGCGGGTTTGCAAAACCCCAAAAAACAATTTCACTTTCTTACAAACCCCCCACCCCCCAAACACCTAAACCCCCCAAACCCCAAACCCCGCCTTTTCCCCCACCCAAACCCCTTTTCTGTAATTACCCACCCCCCCCTCTATGCTCGTTTTCCACCTATTCCGCTCCCTGTTCAGAAAGATAAAAATTTAAAAAGGTTAGAAGAGTTTTTGACCGTTCTTAAAGAAACGGGAAATCACAGCTATTCTTAAATCCCCTTAATTTCCTACAGCCAAATGGATTTTGAAAGAATTGTTTTTATCAAATACCCCGTGAAATGCGGTCGGTGGAAGAAAGGGGGGAAACAAAAAAAACATTGTTCTTCCTTCATCCCAGGGGGTTTACAACTGCCCAGTAGAATAGGAATTGATAGTTTTTTTAACAAACTATTACAAGTGCACTATCTGCGCCAAATGAGCACAATTTTAAAAAATATTCAAAAGTTACACAGATGAGAAAAATTTCGTTTTTTGGGGAGCAATGCAAAAAAAGAACAGTTACAGAAAAATTTTTCTATCAAAAATTTTCGTACAACTTTTTTATTTGAAAAAATAGGCCTACACGTGCAATAAGTATTTAAAAAATTATAGGATAAAAAACGGTGGTTTTTGCCCCCAAAGAAATACACCAACGTAACTACAAAATTTTTGTACCCAAATTTAAGTACAAGTGGCTATTTAAAAAAAACTGGGGCAACCAAATGCAATAAGCAATTTAAAAGAATACGATAAAAAAGGTGGTTTTTGTACCAATAAAATACGCACTCAAATAAAAATCCCTTTTAAAAACAAAAATTTTTACTAGAATTGCAAAATATTAATATCCTAACCCCTTTAAAAACTACCACTACTCCCCTTGATACAGACCTGGCATGTCCGTCAGGGGATAATTCGCCCCGAAAAAGAGCGGTCCGCTTTAATGACAGAAATGTCACTAAAGCGTGTATAAAACCTTTATATCCCAGCTATCCCGACGCGTTTCCCCCCAACTATATAGGGTTCATCGGGGGGAACAAATTGTGGGAAAAGAAAAACCCTTTTAAATACAACGCATATACACAACCATGACTTCCCCTTTCAATTTGGGATAAATGAATCATTTTTTAGCTTAAGGCTGCCGGGTATAAAAACGTAAAGTCCCGCAGCCCTCTAGCTGCTGGCACCCAAGAAAAGGATACAGAGAAGGTTATCTCTGTCCCCCTTATATGTTTTAAAATGACCCCGCAACTGTATAATAACAGATCCCCATGTTTGCACAAGATGGAATGATTTTCCCCGTTTTCCAGGTTCTCATTGCAGATTTCACTGCCAGATTATCCGGGTTCCGGATATTCAGTGCGCATGCCCCCGGGAAGGGGAATGCCAGTCACTTCCTTAGCACAGCCGGGGAATCTACACTGCGCATAGCCGAAAGCCGGCTAAAACCACGCGGCGCCCGGGTTCAGAATAGTCACTGCCATGTCAGGAAACACAGATGCCATTTCCAACCAAACTCCCGGGATCACGCTATATTTATAATCCCATTTTACCTGAATTCGGTGTACTCCCAACCGCACTTTACTGACTAACAGCCACACGTAAAAGGCGGGCAAATGTACCCTTAATAACGTCACTTCATCTGCCATGATGTATAGGAAGGGGAAATTTGGGGCGGAAACATCTGTGAATGATTTCACCAAGAAAATACAAGCTATATGGTTTGACAGGGGCTTAGAGGGGCCCAAAAAACAACTACGGGTACAAAAAATTCATTGTCCTCAGCGACATAAATTATCAATTGAGGCATTCAATGAATATGATGAAAAATTAAAAATAAATACGATACATATTCATAGGTCAAGCTTAAAGAATCAATAGTGGCCTCTGTGAAAGTGCGAACTAAAAAGCAATTGAACAGATACAAAGTAAGTCTATTAATAAACAACCGAATTGCAAAGTCTCTTTTGGGCCCTTTGGTTACAAACCCAATAGGGAAATCCATTGGGGCCCTTTACAAAGAATTGCTGCCCCATTCTCCTCCTTAGGGGGGGTTTTACAACTTCTAAAAAACCCAAAAAACGAAGATTCCCTTGCCTTTAGATTTTTCCCACACATTCGAGCTAGGGTGTGTCTCTTCTATTTTCGTATGCCCCCCAGATTTTCGCCCCCCCTTCTTTTAAATTTTCTTTTTTTTTTTTCCAATAATTTAAAGTGGGCGGGGGCATTCCATATACACTACTCCTTCTGTCCTAAAATTTGGAAAAATCACGGATAAAAAATGTTTTCCCCTTTGGGGCACTTTAAAGGACTTGGTTTGTTGTACATTGGGCGGCAACTCTCGCCCACATTTAAACATCCCTTTCGGTTTCCTTTCAAACCAGGGCCTTGAGAGGGTATTGTGAAATGGCTATGGACCAGTCTATTTTTATGGTTACCCTTCCAAAGGGTTTCGAGGGGGTTGGGGGAAGTTATCCTTTCTAATCCGGCTAACATCAAGATACCCCAATATTTTTTGAGGATATTGTTTCTTCTAATTTTTCATACAAAGGTTTGAAAACTAAAAAGGCTCTATGGTCTCTTTATCTACCTGGGGCTTACCCTGAATAGGTTGTCCTATTTTTTTTTTGGGGCATGCCTAAACCCTGATTCCGGGATTTTATAGGATATCCCGTTTGAAAAAATTCCCTCAAAAACCTGACGTCCCAAAAAATCCTCATCTCTGGAGAAATTCTCTTGACTCTCAAAAATTGACCTTTCGTATTCCTCTTTGCGGTAAGGGAGGGAAAAATTCTCCATGTAACAAGCTTTTAGTGCTGTAGTTTCCATATATATCTGTATGAATTTACCATTCAGATTTTTGATAATAAGCACATCCAGAAAGGTAAACATCTTCCTGCATTTCAAATGGAATTTCATACCGACTTTTTTTTTTGGTTGTGAAAACAAACCTCCCCAAAAGCTTTTTTGAATTCCCCAAGAAGATGATGTCATCGATGTACCTCCCCCAAAATAATTTCGGGGGGGCCTTTTGGTCACCCCCCGGTTTTGAGATATAAGGGTAGCCTCCCACCAGCCCAGGAAAATTTGCATATCGGGGAGCGGGAGCTCCCCATTGCGGGGCCCCTGAGCGGGTGGAAGGTCTTGTTGCAAAAGACAAAGTAATTTGCCGTAGTACAAAATCAGTAGTCAAATTGACAAAAGCATTGTGAGCCTGAAATTCTTACTTTTGTGGACAAAAATATTCAACTGCCTGGATCCCTTTTTTCATGTGGAAAATTACTGTATAGGTTTTTAAAAATCAGGGGGCCCCATTTTACTTCTTTTTTAACCGATCCCTTCTAATCTACAACAAAAGACTAAAATATCTCTTAGTAAAAAGGGGCAATTAATTCAAAAACCCGTAAAATGTTTACAATAAATCCCTAATTTTCCGTAATTGACCCCACACCTGAAACTATGGTCCCCTTTAGTGGGTCACCCCTTATGGACTTAGGGATCGAGTAAAAAAATCGGTATTTGGGGCAACTCCAATACACCTCCCCCTTTTTTAAAGGGGGATGGAGGGGGCCCGCATCGGGCCCTAGACACGTCAGAAGTAACAACCCCCGCAGCATCAAATAATTAATCTTCAGAAGACAACAAAGAGTAGAGAGTTACATTTTCCAAGGGGTTTGCCCTTTTGACCCCCACCAATTTAGGGATTTTTCATGGATCAAAAAGAACAATTGTGCGTAAGCTCAAAGGCATAAAATTTTTAAAATCAAAGAAAATCGAATGCCAACATTGGGGTCAAAACACAGGATCTGTAAGGTATAAAAGCACCAAAGGGCCCCTTTTTGGGGGAGGAAGAAAATTTGAGAGGGGGAAAAATAATTTGAAACTTAAAAGTAGGAGAATGCCCCCCGAGTCAGCTGGATAAAACATGAATTGATTTTATTTTTTTAAAAAAAAGCTCAAAAGAACTTCGTGATCTAGGCGAACAAGATTACCATCCACAATATTCAGTAAGGGGGAATTTGAAGCGTTTTCACACTGAACGAGTAATTTATTATCACAAACCCCCATAAGGGGGGAAAAAGCCCTATTAAATCATGGGGATGTACAAACAATTGAAAAGATTTGCTAAGGACAAAAGGATTATGATATTTTTTCCCATGGATCCCAAAAACAGCCTTCCATAGAGGTACCGTGGGGGTTTAAAAAATGGGCTTATATCACAAAACAGAAATTTTTAAATTTTTGATGCCTTCTAACCCCCAAATACCGATTTTTTTTTCGATCCTAAATCCATAAGGGGGACCCCCCTTAAAAGGGGAACCCATAGTTTAGGGGTGGGAAAATTACGCAAAATTAGGGGTCTATATTGATAACTCTTTCAGGATTTCGTAATTACTTGCCTTCTTACATAAGAGATACTTTAGATCTTTTGCGTAGTTTTGAAAAAGGGGTCAGCGTTAAAAAAATACTATTTGGGGGGCCCTAATGTTTAAAGCCATCATAATATTCCCCAAAAAAGGTATCCGGCAGTTGAATATTTTTTGTCCAAAAGGTATAAATTTTTAGGCTCACAATGCTTTTTCATTAACACTTTATTTTGTACTACGGCATAATTACTTTGTCTTTTGCAACAAGCCTCCCCCCGCCGGGGCCCGCAAAGGGGACCCTGCCTCCCGCATTAAAAATTTTTCCCGGCTGGGGGGAGGCTCTTGTACTCAACCGGGGAGATGATCAATGGCCCCCCCAAAAATTTTTTTGGGGGGGTACATCGATGAAACATCATTCTCTGGGGGAAAGGGACAAATGTCTTTTTTGGGGGGTTTTTCACAACTCCATAAAAACAAAGTCGGGATGCACTTCACATTTGAAATGCAAGGGGAGTTTCCTTTTCTGATGTGCTTATTATCAAAGATTGAATGGTAACATTAAACAGATATAATAGGAAACCACAGAACAATACTTGTTACACTGGAGAAGTTTTCCTCCATTTCTCGGCAAAAGAGGAATACCGAAAGGTCAATTTTTGAGAGCAAAAAGAAAATTTCTCCAGAGATGAGGATTTTGGAGACAGCAGGGATTTTGGAGAGAGATTTCTCAATCGAGGATATCCTATAAAAGTTTTAATCAGCCTTTAGGGATGCACAAAAACAAAATAGGGAAAAACTATTTCAGGGAAGCCCCAGGTAGTAAAGAACCAATAGAGCACGTATTTGAACCTTTTTTGATAGAAACTTAAAGTAATCAATATCCTCAAAAAATATTGGGGTATTTGTGTTAACCAGGATCAGAAAAATCTTCCTCCCAACCCCCCCGTAACCTACGGGAAGGGGAATCCATCAAAGATAGACTGGGCCTAGCCACTTTCACCAATACCCCTCAAGGCACCTGGTTAAAAGGAAACCGAGGGCATGTTTAAATGTGGGCAAAAGATGTTAGCCTGCCCCAAAAGACAAAAAAACCAAATCCTTTTTCAATGCCCCAAATGGGAAACAATTCTTTATCCTGATTTTGCCCAAATTTGGACAGAAGGAGTAGTGTATATGTTTTAAAAGCCCCTGCCCACTTAATTATATTGGAAAAACAAGAAAAACATCAAAAGAAGGGTGGGCGAACATCTGGGGGGCATACGAAATAGAAGAACACACCAGTGCTCGACATTTTGGAACTCATAATGGCGAATGGGGGAAACTCGCGCTTTTGGTTTTTTGAATTGTAAGACTCCCCAAGGGGGAGAAGGGGGCAGACGAATTTTGGAAGGAGGCCCAAGGATTTTTCCCAGGGGTTCTGTTCAACCAAAGGCCAAAGAGATTTGCAATTCGGTTGCTTTTTGAATAACTCACTTTGTACTGTTCACATTGCTTTTTTTTAGTTCGCATCTTCACAGAGGACCATATTTTCTTTAAGCTTGACCTTGAATATGTATCGTTTATATTTTTTAATTTCATCATATTCATTGAATGCCCCACAGATTGATAATTTATTCAGCGAGGACAAGAATTTTTTTTTTCCCCTATTTGTTTTTTTTTCCCGCTCTAAGCCCTTTTCAAACCCTATATCATGTATTTTGCTGGTGAAATCATTCACAATGTTCCGCCACATTAGTCCCTTACCATAACTCATGGCAGATGAAGTGACGTTATTTAAAGGGGGACATTCGCCCAAACCTTTGCTGTGTGGCTGTTAGTCAGTAAGTGCGGTTTTTTAGTACACCTGAAATTTTAAGGTAACTGGGATTAAAAATAGCGTGAACCCGGGGTTTGGGTTTGGAAAAGGATCTTTGTCTTCCTGACATGCGCGTGTACTTTTCGAACGCCGGGCCCGCGTGGTTTGAGCCGGGTTTCGGATATGCGCAGTGTAATTTCCCGGGTGTCTAACCCAATGACATGGGGATTCCCCCTTCCCGGACATGCGCAGCTGAATATCCGGGAAGCCCGGGTAATCATGAGCAGTGAAATCTGCAATGAAACCGGAAACGGGCATAAACATTACCATCTTGTGCAAACATGGGGGCTGTATATTTTTTCAGTTGCGGTCTTTTTAAAACATATAAGGGGGGACAGAGATAATCCTTCCTGTATCCGTCTTATCTGGGTGCCAGCATGTAGAGGGGCTGCGGGACTTACGTTTATACCCCGGCAGCACTTAAGCTAATTTCGATTCTTTTTTCCAACTTTAAAGGGGAAGACATGTGTTTAGTTATGCTTGTATATAGGGTTCTTTTTTCCCCAGCGAATTTAGAATCCCCTGAGAAACCCAATATAGTACGGGGAAAGCGTCGGGGTACTGGGATAAAAGGGGTTTAACACGCATGTAGTGACATTGCCTGTCATTAAACGGAGCCGCTCTTTTTCGGGGGGATTACTCCACGCGGACAGTGACGTGTGCTGTATCATTAGGGTTGATGGTATATATAGGGGTTTGGGTATTAATTTTTTAGCAATTTAGTAAAAAATTATGTTTTAAAAGGGATTTATTTTTTGCAGTGACATTGTTTTTTTTAAATCCTCGTTCAATAGTTTTTGTAGTATTTCCAATGAAATACACCAACATTTACTAAAAATTTTTTTCTGTATCCTAATATAAGTAAAGGGGGCCTTTGAAAAAAAAGGGGCTGCCCCAAAGTGAAAAACAGCTTTTTAAAAAATTATATGGATAAAAAAAAGGTGGGTTTTGCACCAAGAAATACCCCGCAGTTTCTAAAAATTTTCCTATCCAAATTTAAAAGTACAAGGTGGTCTTTAAAACAAAAGGGGCTCGCCAAAGTGAAAAAAACAGCTTTTTAAAAAATTTTTCGGAAAAGGGGAAAAGGGGGGTTTTGCACCAAAATGAATACCCCTGCATTTACAGAAAATTTTTGTATCCAATATAAGTAAAAGGGGGCCCCTTTGAACAAAACTGGGCTCACAAAATAAAAGTCAATTTCACCTCGGGTGCAGTGGGGTTTGGCCCAAAAACTGGTAAAAAAAACCCCATTAAAATTCATGTTCAAAAGCGGGTTTGGGGCTGCCCAATATACCTCTCCTTTCAAAAGCCTGCTCCGCCTGTGCTTCGCCCGCACCCCCACCCCGCGGCTTACAGCACTAGTGTTCTTTAAAATCTCGTCTAATAACAAAGCTAAATTCTCTAATCTACCAAATTTTTCTAATGTTAAAACTAAAAAGCAAGTTGCTGTATGAAAAAGAAACTGTTCCTGAGCGAGCTAAGCGTATTGAAAGACCTACACCGTCCGCCCCTAGGAAAGACATTAAAAACACTGATGATGACAGGAAAACGCGTTTATAAAAATGAGGTCATGTGTTTTTTTCCACCAAATGAAACCTACACTTTCCAGTCATGACGTCGCACACCCTCTCTATGCTGTAAGCGATTTGTAGCCACTAAAATGACAGGAAGCCCCAAAAATGGCGCTGAAATAGTTTTATCTGCAGTTTTTCTCCCTAAAAAAAAAATCGCGTGTGGGAAATTTTTCCGATCAACCTAAAAATTGTGCCGATTTCAACTTTGTCGATTATAATCCCTACTTATGAACCTCCTGTCACTCCACAAAAGTTTGCACAAGATTGTTTATTTCTTGACCTTTTGTAAATAACTTCTCTACTTATATTAGATTTTATTTGTAAAGTTTTTAAGATCCATAAAGACCCTTGTCTGATGCTTATAAAAAGTCTGTGACTTTTTAGTTTCTTGTATAACATCATGTTTGATAAAGAGACCTAGTATTCTTGAATAGTGTTGAGCGTTAATTTTCGACAAAGTTTTAAAACGGCACAGTTTTTTTGTTAATCGAAATTTTTTAGATCATGCGGAAAAATTTGGTTAAAAACTGTCATCATCTATTAAGATCCCCATTTTTTCGGCGCTTCCCCGTCATTTTGGGGGCCAGCAAATCACTTACAGAATAAGCAGGGTGAGGTGTGGTGTGCGACGTCATGACTGGATGTGTATTTTTCATTGGGTGGAAAAATCACATACCTCGTTTTACATAGAACAGCCCTTCCCGTTCAGGCCTCGGTGTCTCCCCAGGTCCAGAGCATAGGACGTTGCGCTCTGCTTGTGTCCAAACAGCCAGCGAAATTAATCTATTTTTTCCAGAGAATCTCTACTGTTAGCTGTGTTCCTTAAAAACTTAGTTAGTTTAGAGTTTGGAAGATTTTTGTTTTTAGGTAGAGAATTTTAAAGGAGCATTACCGCTGAAAAAGTCAGGGGGTAGCGGGGGGGGGGGGGCCCCCGGGCGAACCAGAAAACTCTATAAAGAATACTGAAAAAGTTCCCCAAGACTTAGTGTAGACATTGCATAGTTTTTTATTAACGTTTTTATTGAAATATTTCCCGGATATTGGGGAGCCTGAACTTATTTTTTGATAACATCTTTTCTTGTAATGCGGTCTTTTTTAGGTGCAAAAACCCCCTTTAATTTTTGTATACATTTCAGACAGGTGTTCATTTTTTAATTTTGCCCCTTCCACCTTTGTTGATATATCCCCTTGCAGTTTAAATTAGAATCCCGCAATTTTGTAGTCAGGACAGTTGATAGGGGCCAAAAAATACCTTGTATTTTCCGAATTTCATTACAGATAGTTTTTTTTGCACTCTTGCCCCGTCCAGATTTGTTCATTGAGCACTTGCATTAAATGTGAATACTAAATTTTTTTGTCCCCCAGGTGAATTTAAAGGGGCCAAAATCCTTGTATTTCCCAATTAAAATTCAGTACTGTTTTTTTTTTTGGGGCATACAGCTTTTTTCATTGGGCACCTTGCACTTAAAAAATTTTAAGCGCAAATTTTTTAGTCACCACAGGTGAATTGAAAGGGGCCAAAAAAACCCCTTTTTTTACCAATACATTACGATAATGTTTTTTTGCATTTTTCCCAGTCCCGAATTTTTTTGATAGAGCCACTTGCAGTTAAAAAATTTAATACAGCAAAATTTTAGTTACCAAGGTAATTGATAGGTGCCAAAATACCTTTTATTATCGAATACATTACCCGATACGGTTTTTTACTTTGGGGATCAGCTTTGTTTTATTGAGCACCTTCACTTAAAAGGAATACGCAATTTTTTAGTCACCCAGGTGAATTAAGGTGCCAAAAAAACCCCTTTTTTTATCCAATACATTCAGATAGTGTTTTTTACTTTGCCCCGCCCCGTTTGTTGAAGGAAACCTTTTAGTTAAATTTTAAAACCCGCAATTTGTAGTTACCACGGTGAATTGATAGGTGCCAAAAAATTTTCATTATCCATTTCATTCAGATACGGGTTTTTTTTCATTTTGCCCAGTCCAGATTTTTTGATAGGCCACCTTGCAGTTAAAAATTTAAACCCGCAATGTGTAGTTTTCCACAGGTGAATTGATAGGGGCCAAAAAATAAATTTTTTTTATCCAAAAACATTACAGATACGTGTTTTTTGACTTTTGGGGGGCCTCAGCTTGTTTATTAGGTACCCTTCACTTAATGTGAATACTGCAATTTTGAGTCACCCCAGGTGAAAAGAAAGGTGCAAAAAAACCTTTTATTATCGAATAAATTTTAGTACGTGTTTTTTTACTTTGGGCACTAACTTTGTTCTTTAGGGCCCTTCACTTAAATGTGAATAAAAGAATTTTGTATACCACAGGGAATTGATAGGTGCCAAAAAAAAACCTTTTATTATCCCAAATACATTTGAGATACTGTTTTTTCACTTTTGCCCCGTCCAATTTTTGATAGAGCCATTTTCGTTAAATTTGAATCCCGCAATTGTGTGTTACCACGGTGAATTGATAGGTGCCAAAAAAACCTTTTAATATCCAATACTTAAGATACGTGTTTTTTCACTTTGGGCACTACGCTTTGTTCATTTAGGCACCCTTTCCTTAAATGTGGGAAAACAGCAATTTTGTAGTCACCACTGTGAATTGAAAGGTGCCCCAAAAAACCTTGTTTATCTAATACTTT
>JAODAL010070356.1:0-15956 GCA_025379985.1 Phyllomedusa bahiana | reverse complement strand
TTTTCGTGCAAGCTGCGTCCAATGAACAAAAGCTGTAGTACGCTAAAGTCTCAAAAAACACGTATCTGAAATGTTATTTGGGATAATAAATGTAGTTTTTGCAATCATTTCATTCAACCTGTGGTGACTATAAAATGTGTTTTCAGATTTTCGTGCAAGCTGCGTCAATGAACAAAGCTGTCGTGGCGCCCAAAAGTAGAAAAAACACACTATTCTTATGTTTTCCGTTATAACACAGTATTTTTGCACCTTTCAATTCAACTGTGGTGACTATAAAATTGCTGTTTCTGATTTACGTGAAAGCTGCGTCAAATGAACAAAAGCTGCTAGTGCGCCTTTAGTCAAAAAAAATATATGTTATGTTTTCCGTATCACCACCCCCCAATTTAATTACATAACGGTATTTTAGCACCTTTCTATGCCACATGAGAGTGTCTATAAGAATTGCTGCTTTTGCATGATGTTTACGATGCAAGCTGCGTCAATGAACAAAGCTGTTAGTGCCGCCAAGTCAAAAAACAACTGTATCTGTTATGTTTTTGTATAATTACACGGTTTTTTTGCACCCTTTCAATGTCACTGTGGGGACTATAAAATTGCTGTTTTAAGATTTACGTGCAAGCTGCATCATATTGACAAAGCTGTAGTGCGCACAAAGAAAACTCAAATAACAAGTATACTAAAATGTATTCGGATAAATAAATGTATTTTTTGGCAACTTTCAGTTCAACTGTGGTGACTATTAAAATTGGCTGTTTTAAGATTTAAGTGCCAGCTGCGTCATTTGAATAGACAATAAGCTCGTAGGAGCGCCGCAAAGCAAAAAATAATACACGGTATCTGAAAATGTTTTTCGGATAATTAATGTATTTTTTGCTCACTCACTTTCAATTCACCTGTGGTGCTATACAAAATTGCTGTTCAGATTTCGTGCTAAGCTGCTGTCAATGATCAACAGCTGTTGTGCGCCCAAGTAAAAAAAACACTATCTCTTATGTTTTCGTATAAACACGGTATTTTTTGCACCTTTCATTATCTCATGTGGTGTATATAATAATTGCTGTTTTTCTATTTACGAGCAACTGCGTCAATGAACAAAGCTGTGTGCGCACAAAAAAGTCAAAAAAACACGTATCTGTTATGTTTTGTTTTATACACGGTATTTTTAGGCACTTTCAATTCACCTGTGGTGACTATATAATAATTACGGTTGCTTTCAAGATTTACGTGCAAGCTGGTCAATGAACAAAGCTGTATGTGCGCAAAGTCAAAAATACAGTATCTTTATGTTTTGTATAATAAACGTATTTTTTGCACCTTTCAATTCACCGGTGGTGACCTATAAAATTGCTGTTTTAAGATTTACGTGCCAAGCTGCATCAATGAACATGCCTGTTAGTGCGCCAATGTCAAAAATATACACGTATCTGAATGTTTTCGGATAATAAATGTTTTTTTGCACTCTTTAAGATTCAACTGTGGTTGACTTATAAATTGCTGTTTTTAAGATTTACGTGCAGCTGCGTCAATGAACTAAGCTGTAGTAAGACCAAAGTCGCAAAAAAACACGTATCTGAATTGTATTTTGGATAATAAAATGTATTTTGTGCACCTTTCTTTTCACACTGGGGTGGACTATAATAAAATTGCTGTTTCAGATTTACGTGCAAGCTGCGCTTTTCCCCTAAAAATGGACAATGAGTAGTGCGGCCAAAGTCAAAAATACACAATATTCTTATGTTTTCGTATAATACACGGTATTTTTTGCACCTTTCTCATTCATCCTGTGGTGACTATAAAATTGCTGTTTTCAGTATCTTACGTGCAAAGCTGCTGTCAATGAACAAAGCTGTAGTGCGCCAAAAGTCATCAAAAACACGTATATGTTATGTTTTACGATTATAAACGGTATATTTTTGCACCTTTCCTTTTACACCTGTGGTGACTATAAAATTGCTGTTTTAAGATTACGTGCATGCTGCGTCAATGAACAAAGCTGTAGGTGCGCCAAAGTCAAAAAACACGTATCTGTTATGTTTTCGTATTAAATCACGGTATTTTTAGCACCTTCAATTCACCTGTGGTTGACCTATAAAATTTGCTGCTTTCAGATTTACGTGCAGCTGCGTCATGAAACCAAAGCTGTAGTGCGCCAAAGTCATAAATAACACGTATCTGTTATGGTCTTTGTATTAATACCCGGTGATTTTTTGCACTCCTTTCATTCACCTCGTGGTGACTATAAAATTGCTGTTTTAAGATATTACGTGCAAGCTGCGTCAATGAACAAAGCTGTAGTGCGCCAAGTCATAAAAACACGTATATGAAATGTATTCGGATTATTAAATTGTATTTTTGACTTTAATCTCAACTGTGGTGACTTTTATAATTGCTGTTTTAAGATTTACGTGCAGCTGCGTCAATGACAATGCTGTAGTGTGCAAAGTCAAAATCACTAGTATTTGTTATGTTTTCGTAGAATACACAGGTTTTTTCTGTGCACCTTTACACATTCAACGGTGGTGACTATAAAAATTGCTGTTTTACGATTTACGAGCAAGTGCAGTCAATGAACCAAGTGTAGTCGCGCAAAGTCCAAAAAACACGTATCTGTTATGTTTTCGTATAATACACTGGTATTTTTTCGCACCTTTCAAATTCACCTGTGTGAACTATTCTAAATTGCTGTGTTAAGGATTTACGTGCCAAGCTGCGTCAATGAACAAAGCTGTAGTGCGCTCAAAGTCTCAAAAAACACGTATCTGTAATGTATTAGGATAATAAAATTTATTTTTTGAACATTAAATTCAACAGTGGTGACTATAAAATTTATGTTTTAAGATTTAAATGATAGCTGCGTACTATGAACAAAGTGTAGTGCGCCAAAGTCAAAAAACACGTATCTGTTTCTGTTTCGTATTAATACTCCGGTATGTTTTGTTATATTTCAATTCACATGTGGATGACTATTAAAATTGCTAGTTTTACAGATTTACGTGCAGCTGCGTCAATGAACAAAGTCTGTAGTGCGGCCAAAGTCAGAATAAAACGTATCTGTTATGTTTTCGATATTATCACGGTATTTTTTGCCACCTTTCAATTCTCCTTGGTGATATAAAATTGCTGTTTTCAGAATTAAGTGAAGGTGAGATATATTGAAACAAAAGGTGGAAGGGGTAATAGATTGAATGACATCTATCTGAATATGTATACTGATAATAAAGTGGATGTTTTTGACACCTAACACAGAGACATGCAGTTTACTAGAAATGATGTGTATCCTAATTATAAGTTAGGGCTGCCCAATATCCAGGAAAATATTTCAATAAAAAATATTGTTAATAATAAAGCTTATTGCGTGCAATATATCTACACTAAGTCTTGTTCTTCCCTTTGTATGTATATATTATCGAGACACTTTATCCAGTGTTCTCTTTTATAGAGCTTGTCTCGTGTTCGCCACAGGCCCTCCCACCCTGCTCCTCCGTGACTTTACGCGGTAGATGCCCTCACCTTTAAAATGTTCTCTACTCCTAATACTAAAATCTTCAATCTCTATCTACTAAATTGTTAAGGATCACAGCTCATAGTAGAGGTGTTTCTCTGTGAAGAAATAGAATAATTTCGCTGAGCTGTTTGGCCAAGGAAGCACAGTGCACGTCTTCTCCTTTGAGACGCTGAGAGATCACTGAGGTGAACAGAACGCTGTTCTATGTATAAACGAGGTACATGTGATCTTTTAAAGCCTATTGAGCTTACCAGAATCTTCCCAGTCATGAGTCGCACACACATCTCACCCTGCTTATTCTGTAATCTGATTTGCTGGCCGCAAAATTACAGTAAAGGCGCCGAAAATGCGCGATCTCATTAGATGATGCCTGAGTTTTAGCTCCTTAATTATCGCATGATCTAAAATTTTCGGATCACCATATAAAACCGGGCGATTTCAACTTTGTCGATTATAAATCGCTCAACACTAATAGTACTAAGGAAGGTACCTGTAGTTTCTATTTACGTTGCATCATCTCCTCCAAGCGTTGTACAGACATCTTCTATAGGAGATCGGACACTATGAATCCTGGGCCATGGACTCATATCTGCAAGGGTAGATGCTAATCCTCTTGTGGCTAATGGACCTCTGATTCCAATTTTTTGTCTTTTTTAAAAAGTAATTTTGTTTACAATTTTCAAGTATATTACGTAGTGTTTGGAAAATACTTTTGATAGTATGATGATTTAGTTATTGTATTTAAAATACTTGTCATGTGATTAATGTAGGATTTAGTCAAATAAAAAAAATCTAAATAATTCTTTGTTTTAAAATACTTCAGTGATACGTATTTTGTATTTTGTATTTAAAATACTTTCCACAAAGGATTTCTCGATCATGGTTATAATACATATCTGAAGACCAAAAGGCGTTGCATATCACAGCAAAAACACCATACCAAGCTCGGAGTTCATAGAAGAAGCACACGGAATCTTAAGGGTTTGAAGTGTGGAAGAGTGTGGAAGAATGGGCCAAAATCCCACCTGAGCAATGTATGTGACTAGTTTCTAGTTTCTAGTTTCAGGAGGCATCCTAAAGCTGTCTCATATACAAAGGCTCTTTATGTCTGTTGATTAAAATGCTTTTTACGGATGCCTTTCAAATACTTTTTACCTGTGTCCTTTTTTTTTATTTTTGCACATACTTGATTTATGGACATTCTTTGGTTAGATTATTTTTTTGTATGAGGTGTGAGTTGTAGGGGTATAATTACCAACCTATCTGTGAATGAGAGTTCAGTGCAAAGCACCTTTTAGGTAAATTGATGTTTTACTTAGAATGTTGTAATTGTATTCATTACATTATTTTCACTCACTGTTTATATATGCAATAAATTAAGGAACACTGAAAAAACATAATGTAACTCCAAGTCAGTACACTTCTGTGTTTATCAACCGTCCATTATGAATCATCACTGATTGTGAATTAATTTAGTCATTGCTGTTGTGCAATAATGGGACTGTACAAAAGGGTAGAAAATGTGTTAGAAGCATATTAGCCATGACATGTCACTATCTAAAGGAATGGTTCTGAGGTGGTGGACTAAATCCTTTTTGTAAGCTAGTTTTGGTATGTTTGCATTTGCATTACTCTCGGGGTGGGGGGGGTGCCACTAGAGGTAAGCACTCAGACAGTTTCTAAATAACCCCACAGATAATTTTGCTTAGGTAATGCATCTCATCCAGGATGGCACATCAATGCATGATATGGTAATAAGGTTAGCTGTGTCTAGAGCACAGAGCAGATACCAGGAGACAGGCTAGTATACCAGGAGATGTGGAGGCCGCAGGAGGGCAACAACCGAGCATCAGGACAGCTACTTCCTCCTTTGGGCAAGGAGGAACAGGAGGAGCAGTGCAAGAGCCCTGCAAAATGACCTTCAGCAGGCCACTAATATCCATAGGTCTGTTCAAATTGTCAGAAACAGACTCCATGAGAGTGTATGAGGGCCCAACAATGTGCAAGGGGAATGGCCTTTTACTGAAAACACCCTGATTGGCAGATTTGACTTCACAGATGAGAGCAGTTTTACACTGAGCACATGTGATAGACTTGATATTCTGGACACGCTATGAAGAATGTTTTTCTACCTGTAACATCCTCCAGCAGGACCAGTTTGGCAGTGGGTCAGTAATGGTGTTGGGAGGCATTTCTTTGGAGGGCTGCACAGTTCTCTGTGTGCCAGCCAGAGGTACCCTTACTGCCCTTAGGTACCAGGATGAGATCCTCAAACCCATACAGGTCCAATGGGCCCCAAGTTCCTTCTGATGTATGAAATTGCTTTGGCTCATATGGCTGAAGTGTGTCAGCAGTTCCTACATGTTGAGGAATTGTTGTTATAGATGGCTGCCAATTTCCAGAATTATAAATCACATCAAGCAACCATCTGGAACATAATTTCTTGTTCCATCGACAAACATCACATTACACCACAGACTGTCCAGGAGTTGATTGATGTTTTAATCCAGACTGTCTCATCAGGAGCATACTCATTCAATGTAAGGAGGTCATAGAGGCATGTGCAGGCCACATACACTAATATTAGGGCCGTCTTTTCTATTGGGAAATGTAGGCAGCTGCCTGGGGCCCTATGAGCACAGACGGCACGTCGCTCTTCAGGCCCAGACCCATCACATCTCTTCAGTAAGTGGCACAGGAGGCGTTCTACAGCTATCATGCCTCCTGCTCTGCTTTGTCTTCTAGGTCAATAGAGGTCTAGGTGCAACATCCCAGCGTAGATGGCGTGATGGTGTGATAATGCCTATGCCGGAAACTAGCTACCGAAGCAAGGTTCTCAGTGAGGGAACAGATGGAGGTGAGTATCGTTTTTCATTTCATTCCATCAGTCAGTGGGGCTATATTAACCTACAGAAGGCTATATAGAGGGGCCATGTTTACCTACAGGAAGCTATATACAGAATCCATATCTACCTACAGGATGATATATAATGGGGACTATATACCTTCAGGAGGCTATATACCTTCAGAGGACTATATAAATTTAGGTGCCATATCTACCTACAGGCGCCAAATCTACCTACAGGGGACTGTATACCTTCAGGGGCAATATCTACCTACAGGGGACTGTATAACTTCAAGGTGCTGTATAGCTACCTACCTGCAGGGGGCTGTATATCTACCAATCTACCTTCAGGGGGCTACATACCTACCTACAGGGGGCATATATACCTACCTACAGGTGCAGATATAAACCCCAGATCTTATACTGGGCTGTTTTCTTACACTACAGGGTGCATATATAACTATCTATCTACCTGGGGCTGTATATCTTCCTTTTTTTTTTTTTTTACCCCCAGGGTTGCAAAATATACCTTTTTACCACAGGAAATTACTTACCTACCTTATTAGTGGGCCTATTTACCTGTCTTTTGGAAGCCTATATACCTACCTACTTAATGGTGGGCAACATTATTAGCTACTTACTTAATGGTGGGTGCCCATACCAGAGGTAGTAATTGGTATGAAAGTGCTGAAAAAGTAAAAAAGTCTAAGGGGCCGTTTACACGGCAAGTGAACAAATACACAGTCGGTTTATGCGACCAGTATGTGCACTGTTTTGCGGCCAAGAGAGAGAGAGAGATTCAGCATATTTATCCATCAATTACAATTTAAAACTTCAAATAGTCAAAGAAAATAGTACGGTACACTGTGGAGTAGTAAAATATCTGCTAAGCCACATGGACTGCTTTAGTTTAAAAAACAAAACAAAAAAAACAGTTTCTAGTAAAGGTGATGTCCCATCTGTTATGCTAGGCAGCATATCCATATATTAGATATCCTAATAGAGGCAGCTGGTAGCTCATACATTGCTTTTTTTCCAATATATATGTGCACTGCAAAACTTTGACTTTTAAGAAAAGTAATGGCTACAATAAGTTTGGTATTTTGTTTTTTTACAAGCCCCCTGCACTTGTGCACAGGTGCTGCAGCAGAGATCGGTGTTGCTTGACAAATTAGTGTTCCTTCTACAGTTTCCCTAGTATCAGTAACCTAATTGAGAGAATTTCCGTATCTATGCATGTGGCAAGATAATGTACGATTATTTTCTTCTGGCTCTCTGTCCCTAGCACTTGTAATGCCCTTGAGAACACAGATGCACGCAGATGCTAGAAAAATTGTTTGTAGGGAAATACTTCATGGATTTACTTTCTTAATAACTACAAGTAAAATATGTACATAATAATTTATGGATCCCAGTGCTGCAGCAGTGTAAGGATGTGAGCTCAGAAATGCAGGACTGCATGTAACCATGGATAACCACTGGCATCAGTGTGCAGCTCAATTGTCATCTGAATAATTTTGTCAGTTGATTTCTCACACCTATACATGTAATGATGTCATACATAAATTTATGTCTTTATAACTCCAGCATGCCTCTCTTGTTGTAAACTGTTAAGGCCGCGTTCTCACGGCACAGGACAAATACCGGTCGGTTTGCCGGCCGGTATTTGTCCTGTTTTGCGGCCGAGCACAAGGCCGCGGGGTGGGGCGGCTTTTCTCCACGATGAGCGGAGAAAAGCCCTCACCATCACAGTTGGCTTGCATATCAAATATGTCGGTCCTCAGTGGGACTGCTGCACGGGTTTTCCATAGAGCACCATTATGCTCATTTTCGGCCGGTTTTTCAAGCGGTCTGAAAAACTGAAAACCGGCTAAAAAAAGTCCGAAAACCCGTGCCATGGGGACAAGCCCTTAATGTCATACTCAGCTGTTTATAGTGTGTTCACACTACAAAACAGCAAACGTGGTAGAAAAATTGCTGTTCTGGTTATTCATGGGAACATTTCTTAAGAAACCGCTTAACACAGCCTGCAATGGCACAATAAATATGTATATGTGAGAACACATGTGGACTTCTTACAATGAGCACACATTGACGCATACATTATATCGTATACTTCTGCAGATCGAATTTAGCTTTAAGTATTACAATTTTTCTAGCGCCCATTTCTGAATTTTTGGTTTTTATAAATTTTAAAAAATATCGATTCGCAAGCATAATTTATATGTTATCTTATCTGTGGACCCCATCCCTTTTCCTGATTACTCCTTGCTACGCCACTGAATCTAGTTTCTATTGATGTAATTTTGGAGTACATACAACTTTTTTTCTGATTCTATTCTATCAAGTGTTGCTTTTATCATTGCCCCATTAGTTAATCCATCTTTATCTAGGCCTCTTCAGGGAAAAATAGAGTAATCATTATGTAATTACCTACTATTTGTTATGAGACTACATGCAAATAAGCAAAAGTTAACTAAGGTTAATCTGCCCTGCCATTCAGGAGTTTTGTCCCTTTATTTACACAGGTAGAGAAGGGCAAAACTGAATGTTACTTTTAATAGTTGTTTTATAGTTGTTTCAAATTGTTTTCCAGGAATATTGATTTGAACAAAAATCCTTCTTTCTGATGGAAGTCTTTCTTTAAGTGAGTAAAAATGTATATTAAATGTAAATACTCCCATCTAAGGGACTATGGCTCGAGATGTTTCCCTTACATTGGTTATACAGACATGAGGGAATATACTTCTGGTGGTTTATATAAAACTAGAGCCTTTTACCTGTGGGAATGCTTTAACGCTTTCCCAGTTGAAAATAAATATATGATGCCATCTGCTGGGACTTACATTTACAGGGCTTTTAGTGTAATGTGGCGTAATGTAATTGAAGTCCTGTAATAAGAATATTATCCAGCTCAACAGTCATCATATGCTGGATTTAAGGAGGTGCAGGGAAGCATGGGCAGAAGCAATCCTACAGAAATATTCATCATATTATATTTTAATTCCAGTTCCAATAAGATCAGTAAACATAGGTCAGTACATACATTAAGACATACCACAATAATTCAACATTTGAAATGATTTACGGTATGTCCAATAGATTTATCATGTAAACCAGAAAAGTGGATCAATTGGTCAAATAATCATTCTGGCTCCATACAGCAGATTAGAGTGTAGAAGGCAGAGCTGGACACTTTGGGTGACATATATGAACTTGGCGCAGACAGGTCAGTTTTAAATAGCTTTAGAGCAGTGTAGAATGCAGCAGTATGTATGGACCTGTCGTACAGCAGTTCATACATTTGGTGGATCGTAAGTGGATCACAGGGTAGTGTTGGCATGAAGCCTAAGGGCGACATGTATGAAAGGGTTTCTAACCCTTTTACTGGCATACAATGCACCTAACAATGCACCTAACTGGGCCGATTATGATGTCTAATGCGCCTAACTTATGTGTTAGGCGCATTGTTCATAAGACTCAACACTTTCTAATACGCCTAACATGGGGTGTTCTGTATTAGACACATACATGAATTTGGTTTGGCAAAACTGCTCCAACAGGCAGACCTATTTCAATGTCATACATCAGACGCATTATACACTTAAAATGAGACTCGACTATTCACTTTGATGCGCCTTCCTTCATACATGTCGCCCTAAATGTGCTGCATTGTAAGTGCAATGGTGGGTGCACTATAAAAGACTACAGAATGCCTGACAGCTCGGGCCATGCTAACTAATATTAATTATCAAACTGTATACAATTAAATAATGTAACAATAAGATAAAATTATATAATCTAAACATTAAAAAATGAAATATAACATTAATATTAAATTATATATGCTGATATTTAATAGTAATTTTAATAATAAAAATGCAAAAACTAATACAGCATCTCTCATAAATCCCACTATTATAGTATTATCAGTGATTACAAACACATCACAGCAGGCTAGAAATAGAAGTAATAAAAAAAGCATGTCAGTGAATAGAAAATATGGTAGTGATTTTGTTTGGTGCATCACAGATCCCAGCGAGACCTGTGATGTGCCGACTATTGTCATATGTAAAATAAAGGCTGAGAGCAGCAACATTTTATTTCAATACTTGTTATCATCTGATTAAAATTAGTTTTATTTAATGAGTAAAACTAAAATAAAAACATTGTATGAAATTTTTCCAAAGATGCAAATTCTGAATACTGACCCGACCTCATTTTGATGAAAAAAAATTATTTCAATATTAAAGTCTAAAAGTATTTTATAAAATTTTAACTGTAAAAAGTGAAAAATCTAAAAATCAGAACAAAATTTTATTAACATTCTTAATTTTTTTATTTAATTTACCGTATTACTCGAGGTATAAGCCGACCCGAGTATAAGCGGAGGCACCTACTTTTGCCTCAAAAACCGGGAAAGCTTATTGACTCGAGTATAAGCCTAGGGTGGAAAATGCACCAATAAAATTACATAGAAATCAAATAATGTCCTGCACTTAGCGGAGAATAAGGTGCTCGTGAAAAGGGGTGTTGCAGCCCCACACAATATAGCTAGAGATGGGCGAATTGATTCTAACGAAGTGGAATTCGTTTAGAATTTCAGGAAAACTTCGGTTCTGAACAAAGTCGAAGTTTGGGGTACTTCGGGTGAACGAAGTGTGCTTTTCATTGATAAAATGGCTGCGAGCACATGGCGCTACATGGGGCAAAGAACTCTGGGAGGAAGAAGGGCATTTGACTGCATGACGTGCAGAGATGAAACCAATCAGAGGGCGCGGGGATTCTGTGACGTCACGCACTTAAAAAGGCCGGGCGCCCACGCTGGGAGCTCACACTCCTCTCACTGTACTGACTAGGGAAGGGGCTGCCCCGGCTGATTGTTACTGAAGAAAATGATTTTTATACAGCGATTTTTGTGGGATGTCTCAGCTTGTCTCAGAGACTGCTTCTCTTAGCATTCTATTTCTCATCTTATTGGGTATTGGATCTGAAATCCAGTGTGTGTCCACTGCAGCTGCATATACAATTAACTCCTATCTGCTCACAGCACATTGAATATCCAAGGGGGATCTAAGCCAGTTCCTGTTGTATTCATTTAAAGAAAGTGTTTTTACAATACAAATACCAACAAGGAAAATCTTCCACTAAAACTTAGCTTTTAATAATAACTGTTAAAAATACGTCAAGAATAATATATTAGAAATCACACAATATCAAGGGACCCCAAGGAGAACAAATTCTGAACAAGAAAAGTTCCTTTTTGGGTCCCAAAAATAAAAACCTTTTAAGGGCCCAAGTCTGCCTTTTGCCCAGGATAGTACTCCCCCCGCAGGAGCGGGCCCCCCAAAAGGGGAAAGGGTTCCCAAACTGGAACTCCTAAACTAAAGGGCCCCTACTCAGGAATTTCCCAAAAAGGGGGAACCAACCCAAGAAACAATCCGGGATTTAAAAATCCCAACCTCTGTAAAAGGATCTTTTAATCAATGAAAAACAAAAAACCCAAGAAAGATCCCCCCCTACTGAAACCCCAAAACGCTTTCCCTCTGTAAAACGCAGATTTCCCAAGTGGGTATAGCAAAAAACCGGGGGGCCAGGGGGTTAGTGTACCCCTCCATGAGAGGGGTTGCCTCTCATTATTGACCCACCTGTTCATTTTAAAAAGGGGTCCCCCCTTAAATACACACCAATTCCCCACCCCCCAAACATTTTTAAACCCGTAGAGGAAAATTTTCCCTAAATAGCTATAGCGAGCATCCCGTCCAAATATGCAAAACCAGTATGCTAAAAAAAAAAAAAAAAAAAAAAAACCCGTTACCAAAAGAAGCAAAACACGCCCTTTTCCCGCAACGCCCCAGCCGGGGCGTCCCCCAAAAAACACTGCGCATGCTCGGCAACACTAGAATCCCGAATGACACCCAAAACAAGACGTACAGCAAAGAAATTGCGCATGCGCCCAAACTTAAAGTCGCGACTCCTTTAAAAAAATACCCCCGGTACATTAAATGTCATAAAAATGGAAAACCAGATGGCCGTATTAATAATTTAAAGGGGAACGCGTTAAAAAGTAATAAAATAAATTTTTTCCCATATTTTTAATCACAAACGCCAAAAAAACCGGGCCCCGGAAAATGCAATTAAACTCAAAAAAAATTTTGGGTGTGGTTTTCCCCAATTAAAAAGCAAAACGGGGCATAATTAATTTGTTTGTACATAGGGGATAATTCGCTGTACTAGTGAATAGGGGTATCTAAAAGAAAGTGTAGTAGCAAAAAAAAAACTGGCCAATCGTTTCTTTTCAAACTAACCCGAAACAAGATTATGCCAGAATTAAAAAAAGAAAGAGAGGCAAAAAAAAGTGGGAAAAAAAAAAAACAAAAACAAAAACAAAAAAAAAAAACCAAACCCAAAAAAAAACCCCAAAACAAAAGTGATTAGAGGAAACAAAAAGAGGGAAAATTTTTTTTTAAGGGCCCTGAGGGGAAAACCCCCAATCCAAATTTTTTTGATTTCCCGCGACATTCCCGCTGTAAGATCAATCTATCCCAAATTTCCTCCCGTACGGGAGGAGGGGGTGAAGGGGGAATTTTTCCAAAAATTTTTTCAATCCCCTTTTCGCCTGATGTTTCTCTTTTATGTGGCCCGGGTATAATACGATTTTCCTCCCCTTTTTTCGCCGAGATGTTCCCCATTTTTCCTTTTTCCCCTTTGGTTTTCCCCCCAAAAGTTTAAAGGGCAGGGGGCATGTTTCGAGGTACACAAATATCCAATATGGTGCGTTGATAAACGTTGATCTGGGAAATTTCTTTTCCGTTCCTGCACTCTCAAATTCTTTAGCTTGTTTCCAAAATTTTGGGAGAATTAAAGCGACATTTGAAACAGCCTATGGTCTTCTTTCGTAGCCCCCCCGTTTTTCTTTTTAAAAACCCCCCCCAAAAAATGATTTTAACCAGCCTATCCCCCTTAACCCCCCGCCCCCTTTTGTATGTAATTTAAGGGGGAAAAATTGGAAAAAATTTTTAAAAACAGGTCTTGTCGGGGCAAACCCCCCAAATTTGGATATCTTCTTATGGGGGTTTTGAATTACAGTCAAAAAGTCCCCCAAAAATTCTTTACTCATGGTTTTTTTTATTTCCCCACTATTCCCTTTTTTGGGATCAAGGGGATTTTCAATGTTCTTGTCCCACGGCATAATTTTATGCCTTTGAGAACTTTTTTTTGGGGATTTTCCCCCTTTTCGAAAAAAGAGCAGTAGATCACTAGATTGTTTAACCCAAAATTTTCCAAAAACAGAACATTTCTTCGGGAAAACCCCAAAAAACTGCCCCCGGGGGTTCCCCCCACTAATTTGGGCTAGGGTGGAGCTATCCCATTTTAAAAGGGGTGTATGTGGCTTTTTTTTTTTGAAAAATCTTAGTTCCCTTTTATTTTCAAACATTTTAAAAATTGGGGAACCCTCCAAAAATGGGAAAAGTTTGCTTGTTTATTTAGCATTAAAAACCCCAATCCAATTTAGTTAAAAAAAGTGCCTCAAAATGAAATAAAGTCACTCCAAATCCTTTTCCATAGAATTAAAATTCATCCCAAAAACTAAACCCCCACCCCAAAAAATATTTTGGTAATTTCAAAAGACATCACGAAGACCCCTTCCCTCTCCCACCCCCAGGTACACATTTGCATATGTGGGAACACAAAGGGGGCCCCCACTGTGGCCCCGGTCTGGTTTTAGGGCCCCCCATCGAAGGAAAAAAAATTTATTGTTCAGTATGAACACAACAGCCCCCACAAAAAACCATTATGTCATTCAAAAATTCCCTACCCCTTTGGGGTCAAGGAAGTGTTAAGCTGTAAAGGCCCTTTTTCCCTTTGGGATGGAGGGAAAATAGGCCCCCACGTCTATACTAGCCCGGAATTGTCATATCAAAAGTAAAAGGCCCCTTTAAACTTTGCAATAATTTTACTGTATCTCTCAGATATGAAGGGAAAAGCCGTCACAAATCCCTCAGGGAAAAAACGGTCTAAATAATTTCAAAATTTGGGTCAAACCCTCGGGCCCCCATTTCAATTTTGGGCCCCTTTAAGGAGGGGGGTACCCCCCTGTATCTTTGGGGGGAAAAGTAGAAAATGCCCTTTCGTGGAAACATAGGGAAAAAAAAAAAACGCATTTTCATTCTTAAATTTATAAGACGATGGCCTTTGTTATCAAAATTCCTTAAGATTTTTTTCAATGTCAAGATGGGGTCGGGTCTTTAAAACAAGGGAATTTCCCCATTTCCCTTTGCCCAGGACATCTTTCTATAGTCCCCCCAAAATCCAAAACAACTACTTTTCCCCCCCCTTTTTGGGTGGTTTTTACTTTCGATTCTGGTTTTTTTTAAATTTAAAATTTGCAAGGCCTGAATTTTTCCCTTTTTGAAATTAGCTTTTCTTTCCCTAGTATTTATCAAGGGGCCTTATTTCATTCGTAACCCCCCCAAGGAAGGGATTATTTTAATTTTAGGGTTGTGGGGAGGAATCTTGTACAAAACTCTTTTTAAATCAGTAAAACCCCTTTTCCTCTAACCATATGGGCAAAAAGATGGCCCAATTTAACCCGGGGACGATTTCCCTTTAAGATTTCCAGTTTAATTTCCAAGGCCCCCAAACCCCGGGGTTCCCGACCCAAAATTTGCAAAAAATTTTTCCATTTTTTTAGTTTTCTTAAAAAAATAATTAAAATCCTTAAAAACCCCCCAAAAAGGGTTTTCCCTTACACTGTGGGTACAAAAGACAAGCCATATTCAAAAAGATAATTCTGACGAGTGAAATCATGGGGGGAAAAATTAATAGTGTTGAGCGATTACGTTGGCTACGAAAGGGCCCATTTGTCATAGTCGGCCCCTCGATAAGGGGTTTTTTGATAGTGAGCAGGTCGATTTCAGCGATACCATTAAAAACTATGGGAAAAGAAAAACACCTTTATTTTTACAAAACCCAAAAAAGGGGTGGAGAAATTTAATTTAAAAGCCACAAAAGTCCCAAAGGGTACCTGCTACATTTAGCACAACACTTTTTCTATAAAAGCCACAGGAAAAAAAAATCCACACCCTTCACTATCCCGTCTTGTACCAAAAGATGACCCCAAAACCCGAAACCCCCAAATTTAAAAAAAACCCGACGGCTGTATTATTTGGGAAACCTCTTTTACTTGAATGGGAAAATTTAATATCCCTGTTGGGAAAGCAGCATGACCCTAAAAACCCCGCATGACCCCGATTAAAAAAATGCCAGAAGAAAGTATTTTTTGAAACCACCAAATTTTTTGTTTAACTGGACCTTTAAAAACCCCGTCCTGGACCGCAGGCCCTGACCCTTAAACCGTTGACCCACCGATTAAAAAAGGGGCCGGAAAAAAGAGTCTTTCAACCACCATTTTAGTTGAATTGGGAATTTAATATCCCTGTCCTTTGGAAAACCCCAAGAGCCCCCAAAACCCCATGAAACCAGATTAAAAAGTGCCCGGAAAAAAGGGGTCTTTCAACCACCATTTTTTTTAACTGGACATTAAATATACCCTTCCCCGGACGCATAGACCCTTAAAAAAAGTTGGGCCCCCCGTTAAAA
>JAODAL010070355.1:0-15956 GCA_025379985.1 Phyllomedusa bahiana | reverse complement strand
ATCGCTATCCGGTAGTTCGGTGCGTAAAAAGTTGAAACGGACCAAGCGCGGGGGAACCCAAAATGGGGAAAAACTTGGGCAGTCAAAACCGGGCAAAAAAGAGTTCTTTTCACTGGGGGGGGAAATAGATCTCTCTCAGCTGTTCAGGGTTTTGGGGGCGAGTGGGGTATACTCTCGCACCCCCGGGGTTTTCCCTGTCCCCGTAGGACGGGATTTTAAAAATGTAAAACCCTTTGGGGTACCCCTAAAGCGCAACGTCACGAATACACCCCAAGTCAGGTTATCCACCCTCGAGTGGGCGGGGGCTTTCCTGACACAGGATTTTTGGACCCCCAAAAGTCAAAAAGCTAGAGGGGGAGCGAAGTTTAACCTAACGGGACTAATATCTCATAAAAGTTACTGCAGCAAAAAATAAATAAAGGAGGCAGTTGGCTGGTTTTTAATAGAAAGGTGCCAGAACAATTTAGGGGAACCCCCGTTAAAACGGGTGCCTGTCCCTGCCAAAACCATCTCCCATGGGAAAGTGAGAATTAGCATTGATCATAGGCCATGGAAAAGTACCGGGTTGGATAAAAGTTTCCCTTTTTTTTAATCATGTGGTTTGATTTGGGTTCAATGCATTGGTTACCTAAAAAAAGAGATGGCATCAAAAAATGTAGATTTTCTGCTGGGCATATTTTATTTTGGGAATTCATGGGAATGTTATTTGGATGTGCACCACCAAAAACCCAGCGGATATCACCTGGGCCAAATTAAAAATTGTTTGAGAGAGAGTTCAAGGTATTGATTTGGCTTCCAAGCTCCCTAGATCTAAATCTAGCATATATATGCTGAAACAAGTCTGATACATAAAGACCCCCACCTCAAGTTTTACAAAATTTGGAAACCCTTATGTATGTATTTTTCATTATTCAATAATTTGAAGTCATTAAAATGCCCTGGGGAACGGCATAATATACAGTGGGTTTTAAAAATTATCCAAACCCCCTTAAAGTTTTCCCAATTTTTTTAAATGTTACGCCCCCAAAAATTAAAATATAGCAAGTATTTATGAAGTGTAAAGAAAATGAAATTCGCTTTTTAAAAATGTTTGTAAATTAAAAAACTAAAAACTGTGGCCATGCATATTCAGCTCTATTTTACTTGTCCCCCCTAAAAAAAACCTGTGACCAATTGTCTTTAGAATCAATAAATTTTTAAAAAGAGAATCTTATGTGATTTTTTTCTCAATAAACACAGCTTTTTGGAAAGGGGCCCCAGAGGTCGTTTTGGCCATTAGTTAACAAAAGCTCAGGAAAACCAAGGGAAGCCACACCCCGGCAAACTCAGGGGTAAAAGTTGTGGCAAAGTGTATTGCAGAGTAAGTTTAAAAAAAAAAAAAAAAAAAAAAATAGGCCAAGCTCTGAACATCTCACAGAACACTGTACACTCCATCATCTGTAAATGTAAAGGTTATGGCACAATTGCTAAATTACCAAGACATGGCCATCCACCTAAACTGACAGCCCAGGCAAGGAGAGTACTAAATAGAGAAGCAGCCAAGAGGTACAGGGTCACTATGAAGGAGCAGCAGCTCAGGTGAGAGAATCTGTCCACAGAACAATTATTAGTCGAGCAGTTCACAAATCTGGCCTTTATGAAACAGTGTCAAGAAGACAAGCCATTTTTAAAAACAAGCAATATGAAGTCCAGTTTTGAGTTCTCAAAAAGCTATGCAGGGGATACAGTAAGCATGTGGAAGAAGGTGCTCTGGTCAGCTGAGACCAAAATTGAACTTTTTGGCCTAAATGCCAAATGCTGTGTGTGGAGGAAAGCCAACACTACACATCCCCCTGAACACACCATCCCCAATGTGAAGCATGGTGGTGGCAGCATCATTCTGGGGAGGAGGGAGGTGCTTTGCTTCAGCAGGGACTGGGAAGCTGGTTAGAGTTGATGAGAAGATGGATGGAGCTAAAGACAGGGCAGTCCTGGAGAAAAACCTATTAGAAGCTGCAAGAGACTTGAGCATGGGATCACCTTCCAGTAGGACAACAACTCTAAACATACAGCCAAAACTACAATGGAATGGTTTACATCAAAATATATTCATGTGTAAAAATGGCCCAGTCAAAGTCCACTAAATCTAAAACTAAATCCCATTGATAATCTAAGGCAGGACTTGAAAATTGCTATTTACAAATGAATGCCAGCCAATTTGACTGAGCTAGCCCTATTTTGCAAAGAAGGATTGGAAAAAATTTCAGCCTCTGTATGTGCAAAGCTGGTAGAGATATATCCCAACAGTCTTGCAGTTGTTATTACAGCTACAGATGGTCCTACAAAGTATTGACTCTATTGACTCGGAGTGGGGGGGGGGGCTGAATTCATATGCCACTCAACAAGGGTGTGAAATAAGAGAAGCTGGTGCCCCAAAAGCAAATTTTGAATGGGGCCCCTGCCGCCCTTCCCCAACCAAATTTACCAGTAAAACTTAATAAACAGTTCACTAAGGATTTCGGTATTTTACCAGTGTACACAGGCCTCTGCAGAACCATATATTACCCCTCCATACAGTGACCATATACATTGGAGATACTAGTGTAAACACCAAAGGCTGTTTCCCCACCTGTATATTTACCTCCATAACAGTGACCATTTTTAGTGGTGATACCCTATACAAACATTCCTCTGGATACTGTATATTAAAGCCTCCATAACATTTTTATCAATATAGTGGTAGATAACATTACAACAGGCTAAAGCAGACTTGTATATTACCTCCATTCATGTGACCATAAAGATGATAGATAACAGTGTTACACAGGCTCTGCACACTGTATATTACCCGCCATATGAAATACAGTGCCACAATCCCATTTAATAGAAAACCACCCCCTCCTTTGACAGCTTTTTCCCTTTTTAATTCATAAATCATACTTGTCAACTTTTCCAGCCTCATTACGCACATGTGAAATTATTCTAAGTAGTACTAATACAGACAGTGTGCCAAAATAAAAGTACTTTGTACATAAAGCCTATTTGAAAGAGCCATACACAGAGTGCCTGTCTAATTTCCCCATGTAAAATTTTGCTATGTATAGTGCATACGTTAAACCTCATTGTATATTAACTATCTCTAATAAAAAATTGGGAAATGTAATTAAATCACTGAATCACCCTAGGAAGCAATTAGCCTACACAGTGGATGGCTCAGCACAGAATAAACGTCTGCTTTCCAATCGCCATCAATAAAGATCTCTAGTGTGTGATATATCTGTGCAGTGGCAAAATAAAAAAATTACCGTACGTTAAACCTTTCCAAGCACCACCCCAGGCCTAGCTCACTGCATCTTTCCACATACAAAAATACTCACTGTTTACAAAAAATCCTAATGAAACCCCCTACACTACACATATACACATCCATGCACTCACTACACATATACATATACATGCACTCACTACACATATACACATCCATGCACTCACTACACATATACATATACATGCACTCACTACACATATACACATCCATGCACTCACTTACATACATATACCCTTTTTACATGCACTCACTACACATATACACATCCATGCACTCACTACACATATACACATCCATGCACTCACTACACATATACATATAAATGCACTCACTACACATATATAGACAAACATGCTTTCACTACACATAAAGGGCCACATATATGAAATGGTTTTGATCTAAAACTCATTTTTTTTCCCCATAGAAACCTATGGGGAAAAAAATGAGCTTTAGACCAAAACCGTTTCATACATGTGGCCCAAAGTCTCCAGTTGCTCACTCACTACAATTATAAACATGTATGCACACATGCTACATACAAACACACACACAGAATTATACAAAGTACACATACTGAAATGTATTACTAACATTTTTTTTAAAACACAAATATAAAGATGAAAATAAAAACATTTTAGATACTACATATACAGACACACACAATGCACAAAAATAATACACTACATATTTGCATTATTTTGTAGATATTTTACACACACTAGGCTGTTGAACAGAAGAAGAGGACTGGTACAGCAGCTATGGCAGGAGCAGTGGAAGGAGCAGCAAGTGAAAGTCAGCACTCGGCTAGATAAGTGCCAGCTGACTAGATTCTTCTGCTGGTAGTTCAGTGGCTGGGGACAGACTCAAGGATTGCACCCTAATCAGGGGCAGACACTCATTGCACAGAAACGTTGGAACAGATGGGCAGTAGCGTTAGACATCATTGTCATGCTTAGATGCTGACTGGCTGACATGCAATGCTGCTGCCCTGTACTCTCAGGTACACTGGTTGCTCTATACTGCTGACAAATGACATTCACAGTGTGCACCAACGTTGTTTTTTCTTGTCTGAACTTTCTCACTATTCTGCCCCTAAGCACTTAATGCTGTTGCCCCTAGTGGCAGGCAATGGGATGTTGTGACAGGGCCTGGGCGGCAATTGCCCCCCGGTGACGGCAGGCCCCATAGCAGTCGCTACAGCTGCTATGGCGGTAGTTCTGCCACTGACTCTATACTTTTCAGTTTTTTAATTTGCAAAATATTGGAAAAGCATGTATCATTTTCTTTACTCTTCACAAACACTTGCTAGTTTGTGTTGCTCTAGGACACAAAACATCAGTTAAGTACATTGAAGTTTGTGGCTGTAACGGTTAAGGCCGTGTTCACACGGCTTATTCCCGACGGATTTGTGCGCCGTATTGAGCTCACAAATCCGCCGTGAATAAGGGGCGGGACGGGGGCGGGGACGGAACGCGGCAGGGGCGCCGCTCCCGGCCCCATAGACAATGCATTGTTTACGGCACGTCCGCGGCGTAAATAATGTGCATGTCACTTTCTCCCCCCCGCGGCGGATTCGCCGAGCGGGGAGGAGCGACGGAATCCACTGCTCTCATAGAGAACAGTGGATTACCGTAATGACACGGACGGATTGGAGCTGTACTGCAACGCAAATCCGGCGCGGAGTACGGCGCCAATCCGTGCCCAAATAAGCCGTGTGAACGAGGCCTAAAGGTGAAGAACATCTTGAGAGGTATGAATACTTTTGCAACACACTGTATAGGCAATGTCGCAAAAGTGTGTATTCACTTAGTGAGTTAACAGATAAAACAGTGTTAGGGTGCTTTCACACAGAGCATTTTTGGTGGGGGGTTTTGACGCTTTTTTAGACACGTTTTTTGTGCAGAAATGTACAGCATTAATTGCTGTGTATTTCTGCACAAAAAACATGCCTAAAAAAAAAGCACCAAAAAACGCACCAAAACGCTCCGTGTGAAGGCACCCTTAACAGAATGATACAATCTCCAAGTAAAGACTGAGTATAGAAGTCCCTTCCACAAAGGATTATCATGGAGTAGTGAGGATATGCATACAGAGCCATATTTGTGAGTATACTGTTGCTATCCTGAAGCAGTACAATAGATCGGTCATTAAATTCCCAACCCAAAGAAATGACTCTGCTAAATCTGTCCCAGCTAACAAAGCATAGCCTATTTTGTGGGTTTCAGTGGCTAAAGTGACAACTAAAATATATTTTAATATTTATTTTATATGGATGAAGCCACTCTTGCCTCTCACCCAGCCAACCAGTAAGTTCTACACTGCACTGACGAGGGGCAAATACCCCGAAACAGTTGTCTGTAGTTGAACTTAAGTGGTTTGGCTCAAATCCCTTTCACATTGCTAGGCTCCTCCTGCGAGCTACATGTGAACTGAAGATAACTACATCCAATAGAGTGCGCTGTGGAGCTCCTCAGCTCTTTTCCCATAAGCCTTTGCTTTATGGAAAACAGTCAGTGAGGTCTGAATGGCAAGTAAACCCTCACACCCAGGGCTGCCATCAGAAATTTCAGGGCCCCATACAGCTGAGGCGTCTGGGGCCTCCCGTCAACCACGCCCCCATTGCCCCGCCCACTCAACAGTCACCCAACCCGAGAAAAAAAAATGCAATTGCGCCATTATTTTTCTTTTTACAGTTTATCAATATTGTACGTAGACAAGGGCCAGGAAATACCGCCACATGATCACCACTATTATGTTTCTGACCAAACCAGTATTCCCAGACCAATATGGCAAATAACAAATCAAAGACCATATAATACCGCCGCATATCATACCATAACAGTACTGAACAATTACCAACCGTACTGTTAGTGAATGTAATTCAATAAGACCGATATTAAGGGGTATTATAGGGATAGATACAGGTGCACACACTGCAGATACATTTAGTGACTCACAGGTGACGTCTCATCAGACCAGTCGTTCACTTTCCCTTTTCTATTCGGTCCAGACTAGACAACTTAAGAGGGGCTCCCGCACAGCTAGGGCCCAGAGGGGAGGGGGCACTGGGGCAGGGTGGGCTTCAGAGGGGCCCCAGAGGCCTCCTGCACAGCTAGGGCCCAGTGGGCCATGGCGCAGGGCTTAAGAGGGGCCCCACACAGCTGGTGCCCGGGGGGGGTGGGGGGTGTTGATGGGGGGGGCCCCAGGTGTTTCAGTGTGGTGTGCTGGGGCGGGGTGGGCTTCAGAGGGGCCCCAAACAGCTGGGACCTTGTTGGGGCACTAGGGCAGGTGGGGGGCTTCAGGGGGGCCCCAGGGGGAGCTGCGGGGCCGGGTGGGCTTCTGAAGGGCCCCAGGGGAGGTGCTGGAGCGGGATGGGCTTCTGGGGGGCCCCAAGGGAGGTGCTGGGGCATGGTGGGCTACTGAAGGGCCCCAGAGGCATCCCGCACAGCTAGGGCCCAGGGGGCGCTGGTGCAGGAGCTTAAAAGGGGCCCCACACAGCTGGTGCCTGGGAGGTTGGGGGGTGGTTGATGGGGGGCCCCAGGTGTTTCAGTGTGGTGTGGCTGGGGGGGGGGTGGGCTTCAGAGGGGCCCCAAACAGCTGGGACCAGGTTGGGGCACTAGGGCAGGTGGGGGGCTTCAGAGGGGCTCCAGGGGGAAAGGGGCCCGACACAGCTGGGGCCCAGGTGGGAGGCACTGGAGTAGGGTGGTGGGGCTCGGACAGGGTGGGCTGCTGAGGGGCCCCAGGAGGAGGTGCTGGGCATGGTGGGCTGCTGAGGGGCCCCAGGGCAGGTGCTGGGCAGGGTGGGCTGCTGAGGGGTCCCAGGGGGAGGTGCTGGGCAGGGTGGGCTGCTGAGGGGCCCCAGGAGGAGGTGCTGGGCAGGGTGGGCTGCTGAGGGGCCCCATGAGGAGGTGCTGGGAGGGTGGGCTGCTGAGGGGCCCCAGGAGGAGGTACTGGGCAGGGGTGGGCTTTCTGAGGGGCCGCAGGAGGAGGTATTGGGCAGGGTGGGCTGCTGAGGGGCCCCTGGAGGAGGTGCTGGGCAGGGTGGGCTGCTGAGGGGCCCCCGGAGGAGGTGCTGGGCATGGTGGGCTGCTGAGGGGCCCCAGGAGGAGGTATTTGGCAGGGTGGGCTGCTGAGGGGCCCCAGGAGGAGGTACTGGGCAGGGTGGGCTGCTGAGGGGCCCAGGAGGAGGTGCTGGGCAGGGTGGGCTGCTGAGGGGGCCCCCGGAGGGGGTGCTGGGCAGGGTGGGCTGCTTGAGGGGCCCAGGAGGACGTGGTGGGCAGGGTGTGCTGATGGGGGCCCAGAGGAGGTTCTAGGCAGGGTGGGCTGCTGAGGGGCCCCAGGAGGAGGTTGCTGGGCAGGGTGGGCCACTGAGGGGCCCCCGGAGGAGGTGCTGGGCAGGGTGGGCTGCTGAGGGGCCCCAGGAGGAGGTGCTGGGCAGGGTGGGCTGCTGAGGGGCCCCAGGAGGAGGTGCTGGGCAGGGTGGGCTGCTGAGGGGCCCCAGGAGGAGGTGCTGGGCAGGGTGGGCTGCTGAGGGGCCCCAGGAGGAGGTGCTGGGCAGGGTGGGCTGCTGAGGGGCCCCAGGAGGAGGTGCTGGGCAGGGTGGGCTGCTGAGGGGCCCCAGGGCAGGTGCTGGGCAGGGTGGGCTGCTGAGGGGCCGCAGGAGGAGGTATTGGGCAGGGTGGGCTTGACTATCACACAATGTGAGGGGGGGGCCGCGCTCTGAGTTACAGGAGCGCTCCATAATCCAGTTAATTAACATTAACAGAGCTGCAGCACCGTCTCACTCACTTTAGATCCCTCTGCTCGTGCTGTGAGGAGATCTCTTTACTGCCGGCAGGAGTCACTGAAGCTCTGCCCACAGGCAGCGAGAAGGGGCGATCCCATCACAGCACGAACCGAGGGATCTAAAGTGAGTGAGACGGTGCTGCAGCTCTGTTAATGGGTTTAATTAACTGGGTTATGGAGCGCTCCTGGGGATCAGAGCGCGGGGGCCCCCCTCCCCATTGTGTGATAGTCCAAGCCCACCCTGCCCCGGTGACTCGGAGCGCGGCCCCCCTCCTCCCCACTCTGAGGCCGCAACGGGCCCCAGCCGGACGCTCAGCAGTGCCGCGGGCCCGTATTCTTGCAAGGAAAGCTAGTTTGTGAAACAAAGGGGGCTGGCTTGCAGCGGGCCCCCCCTTGTTTTTCACACGGGCCCTATTACAGGGAGGTACTGGCTTTTACCCCTGTATGGCGGCCCTGCTCACACCAACCAATTTATTGGTTCCCCCCCCTCCTCAGGGAGAGGATTTTTCCCCTTTGAAGCCACTCTTGCCTCTCACCAGGGCCAACCAGTAAGTTCTACACTGCACTGACAAGGGGCCCAAAATTTCCCCCGAAAAACAGTTAAACTGTAGTTGAACTTAACTGGTTTGGCTCAAATTTCCCTTTCACATTGCTAGGCTCCTGGAGCTACAAAGTGAAACTGAGGATAACGACATCCAATAGAGTGCGCTGTGGAGCTCCTCACTCTTTTCCCATAAGGGCCCTTGGCTTTCAGCAAAACAGTCAGGTGAGGTCTGAATGGCAAGTATTTCCCTCAAACCGGGCCAATTTATTGGTCCCTCTCCTCAAGGAAGGATTTCTTACCCCTTTTATATGGATGGTCACACTGACAAATGAAAGTATATTTTTATAATAAAATCTGGTTCAGATAATCTGTAAATCATTAATAATCTATTTTCTAATGATACATTCCTTTAAAGTAGATGGTTGCTTTTAAAGACTGCAAATCCATAGATCATAATTTTCTAATCAGTCCTTTCCAACATGGTTATTTTTCACTGAAATTGTTGATGGGAAGAAATTGTCTGTGTCACTCCCACATAGTCAAAAATTTAAATGCTCCCATTCTTCATGGCCCCAAAGTGCCTTGCTTTATTTCTTACATTTCCTTCTAACCTTTGTCAGTAAGGAACTCGCCCCCAAAGAGGGGTAAGGTTTTAGTCATTGGGTAAAAGTGCTGTATTTAAAGGAGTAGAAAACTAAACTTGATGGAACTTTTTCCATGCCTCAGCAAACGTTAACTTATCTATCATTATACTGGGAAAAATGTTTAGCTTTTCATCTAGTATGTATAATGTTTATCTGCTATAGAGTAATTATTTTGCTCCCCTTCCCTCATGGGATAACTGTTTTATTTTAAACAGTACAAAGTAAGTGAAACTATCTATTTACAATAATAGATACTTATAATCTATCAGCCACTATAAACACTTTACATCAATTAGAAAGCTGTTACATCAGTACAATGATGATCCACTGCAGTACACCTACATCAGAAGAGGCTTATCCCCAATACAATGCAAACCAAATGCCAGGAAACGTAATACAATAGCACACATAGAAAAATTAAAGTAATAGCACAAATATTGGCCAAACACTGCTATTCACCCAAAAACATGCATGTTTAGGGGGAACCCAAACATGCTTTTAAAAAGCGGGGGGAGGCCCAAATTTTTGCCAAGAAACCCTGTTGCCCCTCTTTTGAAAAAAAATTACTAGGGACTGCAGGGAGGGCCCTGGGTGCTGCCAAAAAAAGGCCATTCTGGGCCCGGGGTTTTGGTAGGGGGGGCTTCAAACCTAGTTTTAGCACTGGCTGAAGGAAAACATAGCTAGGATTCTGGTTTTCTTAAAAAAGACTGGACAAAAAACAGCCCTCAACTTTGCCACATTTTAGAATTTTTAGTGTCATCCTGTCAAAATTGGCAAGGTTAACCCCATACCAGAAGGAAAAAATGAACATGATCTAAACAAAAATCCTTGTGGGGAGAAGAGGTCAAATATCAGCTACTTTCACTTATAGGTTACATAGTGAAAGGCGAGAAGAATAAACCCTTTACTGTAGTTGTTTTCCTCCTACAGAAAAATGGTTCAAATCTATTGGAGCAAGTTTTTTTCTAAGACTGCTCAAAAAAAAAATAAAATTTAAAAAGGAGGGTTGATTGTTGTAATGGACAAGACTGGTATTTAGGACAGTTTAAACAAATGAGCCCTAAGTTGCAGTGTCATAAGAAGGGGGCACTGGTACAGCAGAGTATTAGTGCTTTCAGTCTTCCCCTGCCACCCTCGTCCTGTCTGACGATCGCTCCCTACCCTTCTCTCCTGTTCACTTCTTGATACTGTGCTTCTTCAGCACAGTTAGTAATTGCCTGCAGGCCTACACAAAATGGGCCCCTCTCACCACACAGCTGCATTGCTGGGTCATAAAGACCCAACGATGCAGCTGTGCAATGTAATGATATCATGACAACACCTGCGCTACTTCCTGTACTAGGCCATAAGCCTATGGCTTTGCTAATGGATTAGCACATGCTGGAAGTGGCATTCCAGAGCTCCGGGCTCAAAGAAATATGTTGGAAGAGATTCAAAGCTGCCCCAAAATTTGCATGGCCACACCCAATTTGTATCAGGCCACACTACTTCACAAAAGGGCATGCCCACTGCAACTAACTGTGTAACAGCTCTGAAAGAAAGCTAATTTAGAGTTTTGGCATCACCCAGCTTTCCTGGACATTGGATAGCCTATTCAGCCTTCAGGAGAGCTGGGAGATACCACAAAACTGTACCTGAACCTAAACCATTACACTACTATCAATATTATCACTCTGCAGTGATCATATAGTGGTAGCTACCAGTGTACATAGGCTCTGCAGACTGTACATTACTGCAATACAGTGACCATATAGTGGTAGCTACCAGTGTACACAGGCTCTGCAGACATGTGGGTTACGTGCGGTTACATTAGGGACTCACTGGAGATATCTTCTATGACTGGAATTTTTCTCGTTCCTTTTTCTTCTCCATCTTGTCCGACTACAGGGTACTTCTCTCAATCCTCCCCTTTTCAATTTCCCCCACTGAAATCCCCTCCCACACTCTTCCCCCACTCTAATTCCCCTCCCACACTGTCACCCACTCTAATCCCCCTCCAACACTTTGACCCCTTCCCTTCTCACTGTAGCTCTCCCCTCCCCAGGCACATATATTCTTGCAGAGCTGCCACCATCAGCAGGGTACTGGGAGATGGGCGGAGCTTAAAGGCCCCGGGGCCCCTTCCCCGGCAATATACCGCGGCCCGCTGTAAAGTCCCGTCCCCCCCCCCCCTGTCCGAGGATTCTTAAACCCCAAAAGGAGCTTCTAATATCTCCCACCCTAATTTGGGGACTAATATTGGGTTGTTTAAAAAAGATGGCCTTATGGAGGCCCATTGCCTGGATACATTCTTGGGATCAAAATTTTGGGGGGCATAAAGGGGCATTTTACCTTTGGGGGTTTTGTTGGGAGTTGTCAGATGGGGAAATTGGGGGGGAAAGTCTAAAAATTTTTGTGTGGTAAATACTGCAGGTATGAATTGTGGCCGACAGGTCATGATGGTCTTGGCTGGATGGAGAAAGAAAATGGAAAGTGAACTTTTTAAGTCGGGAAAAGACATCCCCGAGCCCCTGGGTGTTATGAAAATTTATGGTAAGAATTTGTGTCCGGTATTTTAAAAAAGGGGGCCGGTTCAAGTGTTGTTTTATTTTTTTAAAAATAAAAGGGTTTTTTTTCGTTTTTGGTTATGTGGGAGATAGGGGGGTTTTGTTATGTTGTTTTTGGTTTGGTATTTATTGGGTTTGTAACCTTATTGGTTTATCCCCATTGGTGGTTTTTCTGGGGGTTCTTTTGGTTTTTGTTTCTTGTTTTTTTAAATTGGGGTCGGTTTTTGGGTTTTGGCATTTTATAGGGTATGTCTCAGTAGTGATGGTTGTGGGAATTGTGGCGGTTTTTTTCGAAATACGTACATGTCAAAACGTTGGGGTAAACCCAAAAAAAAGAAAACCCCCAAAAGATAAAGGACAATTGCTTTTTTTTGTTCCCCCTAATTTTTTTTTTTTTTTTTTGGGGGGGGGGGGGCAAGAAGGTTCATATGCTTTGGCTGTATAACTTTTTTTTTGCCTGCCGCAATTTCAAATGAATCTACACCACACCCATTCGTCACACCAAGTAGGGAACCTGTTGTATAAAAGTAGTGGTCCACAGCCATTGTCCGGGGGTTGGAGGGCCCAAGCCGAAGTTTTGCACCAGGACCAAAAGCCTTTAGCTACGCCCCTGTATAATATATACATATATAAGTATATAGCCTTATCTCGATGATTGGATACGGTGACATGCTGGGACTGTAGCTCCACAGCAGCTGTCTAAGACATGGCCTAAATAATTGGGGGTATGGTCTGTAAAAGGGGGCAGCAAACTTAGCAACAGACCCAGGCGGCAAAGGTTCTAGGTACGCCACTTCCAAGGTGTTAACATTCTGATAGGTTCGCGGTAAGGGATGAGGTAACTAAAGGGGAGATCTTTAAAACCTGTCACTGGTCGTAGTCTCAATTCTTTGGGTGGGTTCACACTATGTTAATGACAATATTCAAGGAATTCCTCGGGTACTGTGAAAAAAAAAAAACGTACCCGGGATACTTGACAGGCGCGCAAAACCCGATGGAGGAAAAAGAGGCGACAAAGGCTTGCCTGGGCTACATTTTCTTTATTTTATGGTGGCATACATTTTTCCTTCAGGACACAATAGCATTGTCTACCATGCTACCGAGTCCCGCAGGAAATGCGTATGCCACAAGGAAATAGAGCAAACGCAGTCCATGTCTGCTCTATAATTCTCTATGGGGGCCGTCACAGCTGCGTCAAAGTATCTGCCACTGTACCTTTTTTCACACTACCCCAACGATCCCTTAAACATAGCCATTAACATAGTGTGAACCCACCCTATCTCTGCCTCTTTTCTCTCCTCTATTCCTCCATAACAGCTTGAAGAAGAAACTCTCACACGACAGTCCACAGACTTAGCCATACCAAAATTCTGAGTGTTAGGGTTTCCACAACAGTAAAATAGTTGTGAAATATATATCTCTAAGATACAGAAAAAATATCATTAAAAACTGACAAGAGTGATATGCATTAATGCAAAGCTTATTTAGTTTTTTTATTTTCTTGAAAAACAGCTCTTTTTATATATTCTTTTTATGGTTGTGACATTTAGTTTTTGATCCTGCATTATATTTGGTATTTAACTACTATTTGTTTTCTTCACAAGGTGATTTTCTAGGCCAAATATATACTTAGGAATGATGTCCCTATGGTAGTGCACTTTTTGATGGTTGCCCTTTATGTTTTTTTGCTGTGTTTTGATTAATTCGCATTTGTTTTTAACAGACGTCTTGAGTGCATTGTTTTTCTTTTTGAAATAAAGACTTTTGTGTAATTCTGTTCAAAATAAGATGGAGTATATTTCACCCTGTCATGATTATAGCTTGACTGGTAAGGTTAAATAAAATCTTATTGTTTTTTTTACATAGCACACGGCAAGACTGTAATATAACATATGGTATTTGCCAGAATTAGAGGAGTTTTGACAGGCCTGGCTGCAAAAAGCTCCCGTCAGATTTAATTATGGAAATATCTTTCTGCAGTAAAATTTACAGCTTTGCACACTCATAGTTTATGTTAGTTGATCAAACATGTCAGCCAAAATAGATTGTGACATCAGTCCGACAGTATTCAGGACTGTGCCTTAAAAATAACCGCATGTCAAACTGTACTTGTGAGGGCCACACGCTCAACCATTAACATGTCAGCACTAATCGCCACAGTAAATAAAAGGCTTTTGTCTTATTTTTAGAAAGCAAACAATATAATATCTCTTCTGTGTCTAAATTAATGTTAAGAACAAAACTAATTCCAAGTTTTCTGCTTGACAGAAAACACGTCCTAAAAATTTACAAAAGCATGAAGTCATTTAGCCTAATCTGGAATTACTGGCATATTTTAAGATATTAGGCAAAAATAATTGTATGAAATAAACAATACACAACTTTTCTCAACAATGTAAGACAAAATTGCTTTCTATTTATGCAACAGACATCTTTCCAATAAAAGTGTTGTTAGATTTTTTGAATAGCATATTATTTTAGAACATTTGGATCAAAATTTAAAACCCTAAAGATCATTATAAATAATACCCAAAAAAATATACATCCCGAATAACTTTTGTTTTACACTTCTTTGGAGCGGCTACAACTTGCGTAAAAAAAACTTGCACTACATTTAAAGACACTTTTTATGCCTTGTTTGACAAGTGCCAAAATATTGGCAAAAAAGCTGGGAAAAGCAAGCCAACCAATAGATGGTATTAAGTTTGAACAACAGTGTCTAAATTTATTAAACAGCAGGAGCCACTCTGATGAATTTGGTGCATACTTACATTTTCTAATCTAAATTTATGCCACATTTTACACAGGATCGGTAAATTGGCCCAAACATTAAAGTACGCAGACTGCCAGAAGCAGCTGGAGATGTAGATTTAAAGGGATGTTCCTACAAAGTAAAATCTAATGTACAGGCTAACTTAGCTAGCTGCGAGCCAACTGTGCATGAGAATGAGGAACATGGCACTTGCAGCTGTTCTCCTCATTCACTTCCATGGGAGTTTCGAGAATAGCCGAGTGTGTGCTCTCGGCTATGTTCGGAAGCTCCCATAAAAGTGAAGCAGGATGACAGCCGCAAGCGCCCTCCTCATTGTCATGCACAGTCGGCTCGCAGCCTGCTGAAATTCAACCTGTGCAGTAGACTTTACTTTGTTGTAACACTACTTTTAACATGACTTTAAAGGCTATCTTGAACATAACTCTGGGAGAGCCAGCTACCCATCACATTAAACTTAAAGGGGTTGTCTCACTACATTGATTCATCTTACCTCAGTCCTGTTTTATCAGTTTCAATTTGAATTCAGGGGCGTGTTTACTGGCTTCAACTAGGCTGCAGTAGAAGCCAGGTCTGTAGCTATAGCGACCAGTGCTGGCAGCCTATACAAGAAGGGATATTTAGGAATAGGTAGGACACTGTTTATGGACACATATTGCAAAGTGACTTGTTTTTTCAGGATCTTTAAAATAAAAAGCAATCCTTGTAGTGAGACAACTCCTTTAACAGAGCACTCAAAGCACTTAATGTGCTGCGTCTATAATTTCATGACTAAAGAAGGCTTGGGCGCTGAATAATTTAAACAGTCCTTCTACACAACACTGCCTGACCTGTCCTGGATTACCCTACACTTCTAAATCCACTGAAAGACAATTAAATTGTCTACCGGTGTGGTTTTCCCTTTGATCTTCACACACAGCTAAGAAGAATGGACGGTATTTCTAATGCTTCATTATGGACTAGGAAGTTGACACTGCTTCACTACTCTTACCTCAGATCTATTTTTTTTTCTTTTTACAGGAGATAATAGGAAGCTTTATTAGAAAAAAAAAAAACATAATTCATTAACAAACCCGTTGTATCTGTTTGAATCCATTTTAAAATGGTTCCTTCTTGTACTTACAAGACATGTTAATGTGAATTGCAAGTTCTGTTGAAACAAAAAGATGTAAAAAAATGATTGTGGATCACACAATGCTTGTCCTGTACCATTCTTTTGCTATATACTTGTACAAGAGTCAGGATGTTGCTCAACAGGAGAAGGAATGAAAGTCTCTGTTTATCCTGCTCTAAGAATGGATCCTGGTAGAAACTAGTCTAATAAACTTTTAAACTCTCGGAAGCCCCATTACAATTGAAC
>JAODAL010070354.1:0-15956 GCA_025379985.1 Phyllomedusa bahiana | reverse complement strand
CAGTTAAAATGTATGATTTCCTCTATGGAAAACCAGGACCCACCGAGATTAGAAACGTGCATCGTCGCCTTAAGGATATTAAGGCCCTGGAATATTTAACAGCCATGCTGAATGACAAGGTCGACAACTTTCACCTAATATGGGACACTTGGGATACTTATGTAATTACACATAAAATTTAACATTAATGCTACTTGTGGTCTCATTTAACTAGGACTTCCTTCTCTTACCTCTTAACAATTAATGTGTCCCCCCTTTCCTCCTCGTGTGTCTGTCTGGTCCGACTGTTTTTCATATTATCCTCTTTTGGAGGGTCTTTATTTAGATAAGCTTTACAATATGTTAGACTAAACAACTGATTACAAATCTTAACACTTGTTAAAGCTGGTTTCTTAACAGCACTATTTCTCTGGTTTACACATAAGGTACCCTCTATACTTACTGTTTCTATGCGAGTGTAAAAACTGATATTGTTGTGTCTTGTAAAACAAGTTTATTGTTTGGAAAATTCCAATAAAAATTCAGTCAAAAAAAAAAAAGTTAGCGGATATGAACAATCGCTAATATCCATATAGTTTTTCTTTCCGTTTAAACACTCCCTTCTATTCCTATTCATAGCTATCCTTTGTGCGCTCTCTAGGTGCCAGTTTTTATAACCTCTTTATCTCAAACGGGCTTCAAGAATCTCAAACTCCGTTAAGAGAAGATCAGAACTAGAGCAAGTCCGTCTTGCTCTGAGGAATTCTCCCACCGGGATCGAACGTATTGTGTGTGAGGGGTGGTTGCTGTTAGCTTGTAGCTCTGTGTTCCCAGCTGTTTCCTTTCTGTGTAAGGTGGTGTGAACTACGTTGTTCCTCACCAATAAATCTATATCTAAAAATTGGATGTTACTTCTGTTGCTAGTATAGGTGAATTTTAAATTGCAACCATTGTTATTGATGTATGTCACAAACTGTTCTACCACATCCTCCCTGCCTTTCCAAACCAGTATGATATCATCTATAAAGCGCCCATAATATTGAATATTATTGAAATATGGGTTGTTATGAGAGAAGATATACTCCTCCTCCCACCAAGCCATATACAGGTTGGCGAGAGAATGTGAAAACTTGGCCCCCATTGGTGTTCCCTGTTTTTGAAGATAAAAAGTTCCATCAAAAAGAAAGAAATTGTGTGTTAAAAGATATTTCACAATTTCCAAAATGAATTCAATCAGATCTTCTGAATAAGGACTGGAATTGTATAAATGATAAGCTAGTGCTGTTATTGCTGACTCATGTGGGATGGATGAGTACAGGGCACACACATCGCATGTAATCCATGAAAATCTTTCATCCCAAATGAAGTTATTAAAAGTTCTCAATACCTGAGTACTGTCTTTGATGTAGCTGGGAGTACTTGTTACTATGGGTTGTAATAAATCATCGACCCAGGAACACACCAGTTCATTCAAGGACCCAATACCCGAAATTATGGGTCTGAGAGGGGGGGAAGTGGTGGATTTGTAGACTTTAGGAAGTCTACATAATAAAGGAAGAAAAACTATAGTTACCATCAAGATACACTATAACTGTGTGGTAGTACAAGATCAATGTATACGAATGATAAAAAAAAAATCAAAAGACAACATTTTAAAATAATCGTCAATTAGCAATCAATAAGTCATAGATTAGGAGTCAGATGCAGAAAGAGAGGTAGTAATCTTGTAGGATACTCATTAATAGCATAGAGAGCACCATTGATCCTGGTCAAGTATCCAACGTCTTTGGCTGTAAAACAACAACATAACCACCCCATAACCACCAAACTTAACAGTTTCTTCATTTTCTCAATCCACTAGCCCCCTTTTCCCTTGATTCCTGCAGACCGATTTGTATCCATCAGAGCCTGGTCTATTGACTTTCGTCTCTATGGTAAAAATCACCCGCATACAATCTTCTACTGTCCACTTTACAAACTTTATGTAAACTTGAGCAGATGCTTCTTATGACAATAATGAAGTCCAGGCTTCTTCACCTTTTTTGGGCCACAATTCCAGACTTGTGTAATGCACATCGCACGGTGCTTGCATGAACATCTGTGATCTCACTGTTACGAAGAATATGAGCCATCTCCACTGCCATTTTTGCTTCGCCTGAACTGATAGACCGTGTGATGAGCCAACTTGTTGTCTCTGATATTTTGCCTGGACGTTCACCTCTTGGCTTTTGATTGGATGGACAGACTTCATTTCGTATTCTTCCAGCTGTCATGGCCTCACATGATGCAGTTTTTAAATTTTCTTGGCCGAGAGACCACTATCGATGGGCTGGATGTTTCTGTTCTGTTAAAACTTTCTTCATGGCTGCTCCTTGATTCAAACCAGTGTCCTTTTACTTGGGAATCAAGCTAGTAACAAACTGAGCTATTATAGAATGTGAGAACAGGTTGTAATTTGTAGTATACAAGAAGTTGTCATGAGGCAAGTGGTGTAAAGCGAGGATCTTACTGGTCAAGATAGTGTCTAGACCAGGGGTCACAGAGGGCCACATCAGCATTATGATAGCCCTTAACCGCTTACCGGCATATGATGTATGAGTACGTCATAGTGCTGGTAAGGGGCTTTTTAGCCGCTGGGTGTTAGCTGCTAATTGCATATAACAATGGTACCGTTTAATCCCTTACAAGCCGCAACCATCTAAATCAATGAGAAACTGTGCCGCGCACAGTTCCTCACTTCGATCGGGGTGCTGGTGAAATCGTGGGCTCCTGATTGCTTAACATGGCAGCTGGAAGTCTTGTGAAAGCTTCTATCGGCTCCATGTTTTCTGTTTTACTACTTCCTGTTTTAGGTGTAAAAAAAAAACTAAAAATATTAAAAAGTTCAAATCACCCCCCTTTTGCCATTTTGCAAAAAAATTAAATAAGAAAGTTACAGATATTTGGTATCCAAAAAGTCTGATCTATTAAAATATAACATAATTTATCCCGTATGCTAAACACTGTAGAAGAAAAAAAATTACAAATGCCAAAATTTTGAGTTTTTTTGGTTGTCCCCTAAAAATTGGAATAACTTTGATAAAAAAAAGTCACATATATTCCAAACTGGTACCAATAAACAGTACACTTCAGCCGCAAAAAATGCATCCTCACGCAAGTTCGTAGCTGTTAGTACAAAAATGTTATTGGTCGCAGAAAATGGTGCCACAGCGCCAATGTCAAAAATAAAAAATGTTTGGAATTCTTTTAGGGTACCAAAACATGGTATTGCCATGGCACAAGTACTTTTTCTCACATTTTGACCCACTCAGAATTTTTTTGCGGTTTCCCAGTATATTCTATAAAACGGTAGAAGACACTATTAGAAAGTACATCATGTTCTGCAAAATAGAAGCCCTCATATGTCTATGTAGATAAAAAAGTAAAGTTATGGCTCTGGGAATGCGGGGAGGGAAAAACAAATGTGAAAAAAAAAGCTGTGGCGGGAAGGGGTTATAGGGCCGAATGTTACTGAAAGACTGTATAAACCATTACTGTGTGGGCATATTTTGCTGTGCTATAGTGGGCCACATAAATTGAGGTCGCATCCGACCATGGGCCTTGTGTTTGACACCTGTGCCTAGACCAATGTTCCTTAGGACACCTTCCAGGAAAGTACAGTGAACACCCAGGTTCGCATAGAGTTTTTTCAGAAATGTTTTTTTTGTGCAGACCCATACGTTGTATTTGGCATATATTGCTTTTAATCTATATGGGGAGGAAGGGGTGCCTCCATTTTGGTTTTCTGCACCACACCCACTTTCACAGGCTGTTATAAAAGTGCAGCTTGCAGGTTTGGTGTTTTTTTATTTTCATTCTCTCTGGATAATGGAGGTCGGTTGACCCAGTGAGAGGCCTGGATTTGGCTCTATTGAGAGGTAAAGATAGCATAGGACTGCCCGACCTGAGATCACGTTGTAAGTTCGTGGGCAGCTTAAGCATTTTTTGATCAAAAATATGTGAACCAAGAATCTCAAGTTTTTTCATGTGTGATAGATAGCATAAATGCTTCTTTAGGGATTTCCATGTAATGTATTAGACAGTTTCAGACACTTCTGCACCTCATCCGACAAAGGGGCATGGCTCCCTGGAGGGGGCGTGGTTTCATGGAAAAGGGCTTGGCTTAAACGCGAGCAAAAATGCAACAGGATTTTGACGCAGTTTCTGGCGTAACAGTAAGCCAACTTAATTGTGGTACAAAGTTAGACTAGACAGTTCTAACCTGACCAGATTTACAGTATCAACGCTATGATAAATGTGGCGCATTATAAGGCAATGTTCACACGGCTTATTTCAGAACGTATTTATGTCGGATCGTAAATACGTTCCGAAATCAGGTGCAAATCAGTTTCAAGTAAGTGCCACTAAGTGTGGCACGTATTTGGAACTGGTTTCCCGACGGATTCACCATCCCCATTTATTATAGTTGGTGAATCCGTCCGGAAATAATTGACATGCACATTGTTTTTGCGGCCGGATTGCGGCCACAATCCGCGGCCGCAATCCGGAACGGAAATAAGTGTCGTCTGAACGATGACACGTATTTCCCATTAAAATCAATGTAAAACGGCCAGTTACTTGTTTGTAACTGATTTCGCAACGGATTTGCGGCCGTAAATACGGCTGCAAATCCGTTGCGAAATAAGCCGTGTGAACATGGCCTAAGACTGTCTAGTCTAAGTTTACACTGTCTAAAAGTAAGACACTATTGATAAATCTGCCCCATTGTGTTTTCATTTAGTAAGGAATTTCGGTCTAAAAAGTCCTTGTTTATTTGTGAAAAATATAAAAGCATCGTGAAAAAGTTTACCATTTTCAAACTTAAAAAAAAAAAAAAAAAGACAGTTATTCCACTCAAAATAGTTTATAATTAGCATCTACCATATGTCTACTGTAGTTTAGCATAATTTTTTTAATTTCATTTTTTTACGACATTAGGGGGCTTAGAAATTTAGTAGTAATTTTTCACGAAAATTTACAATATACATTTTTTACAAGAATTAAAGCAACATCCCTTAAGGAATATATCCAGGGGTGTAGTGAGTATATCGACCCCACAGGTGTTTCACAAATTTTTTTAGCATTAGGCTGTAACAATGAAGAAAATTTTTTTTTCCAACAATCTGCAATTTTAGCCGAAAATGTTTAATTTTTTCAAATAATCCTGGAAAAAAGCATCCTAAATTTTGTTACACAATTTCTTCCAAGTCCAGCAATACCCTATATATGGGTGTAAACTGCTGTTTGGGCACATGGCAGGGCGTATCAGAGAGTGAGCACTATTTGGCTTTTGGAACGCAGATTTTGGGGGGTGTTTTTTGGGTTTCACTTTTACAGCATTCGCCGTGCAGTGTAAATGGCAGGATAACTTTATTATTTACATGGGACTGTGAATTTCTACCACAAAAGGGATTTATGTGGGACTGCACGGTCCAGCTGTGTTCGCTGTCTGTTATTTACATGGTACTGCCGTTTGAAACAAAAGTGATTTACATGGGACTGTGCATCTGGGACACAAAAGTGATTTACATGGGACTGCACATTTGTATCACAAAAGTTTTGTGTGCGCATCAAAGGCACAAAAGTGATTTACGTGGGACTGCATGTACAGTTGTGTTCTCTGTCTTTGAATTGCATGGGACTGCGCAATTGTGTCACAAAAGTGATTTGTGATGTGTCACAAGTTCGTAACCCGACCTGGGCTTCCACTCCGTTGCTAAGCACACATTAAACCAGCCCGTTCTCATAAACTATAGCACTTTGCTAATGATAACCACGGATGGACATGCTTACATTTTGAGTCCCTTCCTTTTAAACTATGATCTTTGTAGTGAGACGACCCCTTTAAACTTTAATTACCTTTTTTGAAGATGGGAACTACATTTGTCTTGCGCCAGTCTCCTGGGACTATACCAGTCACCAGAGAATTTCTAAATATCATATACAGGGGCACAGAGATAACCGAGCAGAGCTTTTTAAGAACTCTTAGACTATGTTCACACGGCTTATTTTGGGACGGATTTCAGTCGGTAATTCGCGCCGTACTGCGCGAATTACAGCTGAAATCCTTCCCAGTCATTAAGGTAATCCACAGTTCTGATAGAGAACTATGGAATCCGTCTCCTCTCCCTGCTCGCGAAATACGGCGAGCAGGGAGAAAGTGACATGTCAATTATTCATGGTGGGATACGCGCCGTGGATAATGAATGTCTATGGGGCCGGCGAGCTGCCGGCCCCCACGTCCCACCCCTCCTGCCGAGCACACGCCGTAATTGCGGGCGAAATCCATCCCGCAATTACGGCGTGAATAAACCGTGTGAACATAGCCTTAGGTGTATGCACTCAGGGCCTGCCCCCTTGTTCACATTCAGTTTATTCAACTTGGCTTGGACCATTTCTACACTGAGACAATTAGTTATATCAGATGATGTATTAACAGTACCTACATCCACACTGGGCTTACCCCCATCAGCTCTAGCACTGCAGCTATTGGTACAGACGCCACCTGCATCCACACTGTGCCGGCACACATCAGCTGCTTTCTCCTCATTAGGTTCTTCAGAAGGTAGAAGCCATATTGGATTTAGTTTTAATCGCCTATACTTGTTACCCATAGGAATACATTTTGCTATAAATTTCCCCAGAGTATATGTAAAGCTCTCCCATTTGGCTTCTACCTCACTATTTGATAATAGCTGCTCCCAGTCTATGTCCTGTAGTACAGCCCTCAATAAAGGGAAATTGATCTTTTTAAAATTAAATGTTTTTGCCCTCCCAAGCGGTTTGTTTTTTCCAGTTTACACTAAAATAAATTATATTGTGGTCGCCGTTACCTAGATTTTCAGAAACAGTGACCGCTCCAACAAGTTCTGCTTTGTTAGAAATGACCAGATCCATCAGAGCATCATTCTAGTGGGATCCTCCACAAAATGCCCCATAAAATTATCCTGTAACAGACTGAAGAACTTGCTCCCCTTTGCAGTGGATGTAGAAGCGTGACCCCAGTCAATATCTGGGTAATTAAAGTCGCCCATTATTATCACTGTATCCGCCTGCGCTGCTTGCTCCATTTGTTTATGCACCTGTTCTATCTCCTCAGTGGTGTTCATGGGTCTATAGATTACACCCAAAATATTTTTTTCTGCATTAACCCCTCCTTGTATTTCAACCCATATCACTCCTTGCATACAGACACACTCCTCCTCCTTTCGTGTTTGTCCTGTCCTTCCTAAATAGGTTAAAACCTTGAAGGTTGACAGTACAATCATGTGAGGCGTCCAGCCATGTTTCAGCAACACTAACCACATCATTCTGCTCCTCTAGAACTAGCGCCTCAAGCTCCACCATTTTGTATGCTAGACTTCTGGCATTTGTGAATAGACATTTTAAATTCCCTTCCAGTTTGCACTTTCTGTCAATGGTATGGGATTATATCTAACACGTTCATTAGACAGCATGGGATCATAGATTACCTATTTAGTAGACCGCATGGGATTAAACGTTAACCTTTCAGATGACGGCATTATACATGTCTCCTTCGGTAGATGGCATGGGATTATACATTACACCTTTAGTTAGTCGGCATGGGATTATACATTACACCTTCAGTAGACATCATTGGATTATATATTACACAGTTAGTAGATGGCATGAGATTACATGAGATATTTTGGGCAACTGTATCTTCAATGCTTGTGTCTAATACATGATCTCCTTATTCACTGATCTAGTCCACCTCCCCCAGTCCACTTTTCCACCATCCTCCACCACTTAGACCTAGACACAGGCTCTGACTGGGCCGCCGGGGGATCGGTGAATCCCCCGGTGGGCTCCCCCGAGTGGCTGTGGGCCCCGGAGGCAATGCCGCCGCTTCCCGGGGCCCGGCCGCGCATCCGGTCCCTGAACGCCTGGGACCCACGTCCCGAGCACCCAGAGACTGGCCCGGGGCTGCGCGGTGTCAGCGGAGCACAGCGCCACTAGCGCTGCGCTCTGCTGATCTCACCTGCCGGGTGCCGGCCCCTACTGCTGACGTGGCCGGCGCGGTGACGTCACTTCACCGCGCCGCCTATGCAGGGCGGCAGTACGGAGCCGGCGGCAGCTCGGAGCGGCCGCGAGCGGGAGCCGGAGCGGGTGCAAGGTAAGTGATTGATGTTTTTTTTTATTTATTTTTTTTAAACTACTTACAGGGGGGCCCTGGCTAAAAGAAGGGGGGCCCTAGCTAAAAGAAGTGCGCCCTGGCTACAAGGGGGGCCCTGGCTGAAAGAAGGGGGGCCCTGGCTAAAAGAAAGGGGGCCCTGGCTACAAGGGGGGCCCTGGCTAAAAGAAAGGGGGCCCTGGTTAAAAGAAAGGGGGCCCTGGTGTGGGTATAGAGGCAGCGTACATGTGTCCCTGATTGTAAGAGTAAGGGAACACCTGACCCTGTGATAGGAGTTACACTTTAACTTTCTTGCTGGTGTCTATTTTAGAAGGTGGTGAGGTGCGTGACCAAGGGAAACGTGGAGGGGGATATTGTATGTGGGTGGAAGGGGATATTGTATGTGGGTGGAGGGGGATATTGTATGTGGGTGGAGGGGGATATTGTATGTGGGTGGAGAGGGATATTAGTGGTATTGTGTGGGTGGAGGGGGATATTGTATGTGGGTGGAGGGGGATATTGTATGTGGGTGGAGGGGGATTAATTTATGTGGGTGGAGGGGGATATTTATGTGGGTGGAGGGGGATATGGAAGGAGCTACTTAGCCCTGTGTCTATGATATGTTAGACTGACAGATGTGTGAGATACAGATATGTGACTCTCTTGCTATTGTACTACACAATACAGTTCTGTTTTGAACACTGTATTATGTGGTAAAATGGGCGCGTTTATGTCCGAGAGGCCGGTAATATTTTCATGTACAGTAGGGTGGGCCCCCAAGATCAACTCCCCTGTGGGCCCCAGACCCCCCAGTCCGACACTGCCTAGACAGTTTTCATACATGTCTCCCTGAGTGCTTGGGCATCTGCAGGCATCATATGTCCTAGGTGGGAAACAAACTGGGAGAATCACTTGTTGAGAAAGATCTGGGCATTCTTGTAGATCATAGACTACAGAACAGCACGCAATGTCAATCAGCTGCCTCTAAGGCAGGCAAGATATTGGCATGTATTAAAAGAGGCATGGATTTACATGACAAGGATGTAATTTTACCACTGTATAAAGCCTCACTTGGAATATCCTATTTAGATCTGGGCTCCAGTTTATAGAAAGTATGTAGTGGAGCTGGAGAAAGCGCAAAGATGAGCAACCAAGCTAATAAGGGGAATGGAGCATCTTAGTTATGAGGAGAGATTAAAAGAATTAAATTTATTTAGTCTTGAAAAAAGACGGCTCCAGGGGAGATGATTAAGTTATATAAGTATATAAATAGCCCCTACAAAAAGTATGGGGAAAAGCTATTTCATGTTAAACCCCCTCAAAAGACAAGAGGACATTCCCTTCGGCTAGAGTAAAAAGGATTCAACTGTAAATCTGTGGAATAACCTGCCTGAGGAGCTGGTCACAGCAGGAACAGTTGCGAGTTTAATCAAAGCAACTCTAGGATCAGAAATGAAATCTTCCTTAGAGCAGATTGGTTCTTGCCTTATGGGTTTCAAAGCCTTTATCAGTAGAGGAAACTTGGCTTGAAAAACTCCTTATATGCCTCCCTTCACCCACATTTTCCCCACCCTTGGTTGAACTTGACGGACATATGTCTTTTTTTTCAACCGTACTACTACTCCACCCATAAAAGGAGCTGCGCAAAATATCTTTTATGTCTTTGGTCCATAAGCTGGAGGATCTCATGATGCGTTTGAGTCAATTACCTTAGATCAGTCTCCAGACCTAAAGCCATATGTGTGGTTTCCAAACGGTTCCGTTTTTACAACAAAGATTAACTGCAGATAACTAATGAGCAAAAGCTCACACAATCCTCCACTAGCGGAACAACTGAATGATAAAAAACTGCACCTTAAACAGGTACCAGTTCACACCAGTATGCTAAAAAAAAACCCACAATATAATACATGGGGTGACTGCAAAAACACTGATAAAACAAACACACGCCATCTATGTATAAGGGAGAGTTTTGCTGGTGTTATAATTGCACATAGATAAGGCAATATAAAGGGTGCCATTTAAACAGATACGTGTGGTACACCATGCTGGCTTACAACTGTAACGATTCGGTGGATCCGCTGGACCACCGCAAGCGATGGTAGCTAAGCCACGCCAGGGAACGGAGTCTAAGTAGTCCCCGGTATTCACCAGAGCCCGCCGCAAAGCGGGATGGACTTGCTGCGGCGTGAGGCTACCAGGTCGTTACCCCTGACGTGACTGGCTTGCGGTGGCGGCCGGGGTACTGCGAGGTACAGAATCGGAATCCAGAGGCATAGTCGGACAGGCAGGAGGTCAGGGCAGGCGGCAGAGGTTCGTAGTCAGATACAGGCAGACGGTCAGGGCAGCCGGCAACAGGCAAGGTCAGGAAACGTAGCGGAACGGACTGGTACACGGGTAATCAATACGGACAATAGAGACACTCTAAGCTCACTAAACGCACACCAACAATCTGGCAGTGAGTGCTGGGGGCGTAACCCTTAAATAGAACCAACGTCCGGCAAACAACCAATTAAAGGGACACTGGCCCTTTAAATCTAAACCAAGTGTCGAGCGCGTGCGCTAAGGAACGGGCACGAGCCCGACGGCCAGCACGGACGGGAGCGGCGTTCACTGGAGCGGGGCCAGGTAAGGAAGCAGACGCCGGGACCGCGGGCACAGGGGTGGTCGCGGGCGGCCGCGATGCCCGCACCGAGCCCCCATGGGGGGGGGGGCCCGGCTTCGGGGGAAAGCGGCGCCCCCCGACCCCTTTTGAAATTTCACCCCCCCCCCCCTTTGGTTTCCCCCTTTTTTTTTGGGAACCCTGGCAAAAAGGGTCAGGGGACAATTTTGGGCCTTTCAGGTTCCCCCCGGAACGCTCCCTGGCCCGAATCCTTTCCAGTAAAATGAGAAAGAACCGTTCCCCCCTTTTATGTTTTCGGGTGCCAGCACCCCCTTGCCCCTCAAAGATTTTATCCGATTTGGGGCCCGGGAGAAGGGGAGACAGCCCCCGGGGAAAAAGGGGGCGATTCGTACCCCCCCGGCCCTTGAGGGAGAGAAAGGAAGGCATTCGGGCCCCCGAAGGGGTGGGGGGCAAGCGGAGCTTGTGGGAAGGGCCGGGGTTTTAAGTTGCCGAAATTTTCCAAAAAAGGCCCCAGTTTTTTTAGGCCCCAAAATTTTTGAAAAACTGGGGCACCTTAAAGGGGAAATGTACTTGGCAGAAAACCCCCACACCTTTCCCCGGGCCCTTAAAATATGGGAGGGGGCCCCTGGGATCCCTATCGGCCTAAAACTTTGGGTGCGGGGTGGGGGCACGAAAAAAAGGGTTGGGGCAAATTTAATTTTCCCCAGAGTGACTTGATGCCCCGAATTTTGGGCACCCAAACAGAAGGAACCTGGGTGGGGGTTTGGGGGAGGGGTGGGGGGGGTTGTAAGCCAAAACAATAAAAAAGGGGGGGGCCTCCAGCAGTTTCTAAAGTAAAGGGGAAATTATGGGGAGAAAAATTTCCCCCCCAAGGGGGGAGGCCAAAAACCATTTGGGTCCTAAAGGGGCCCAACACAAAAGGTGCAGATACGAGCCCAACACTTGGGTAACCTCTCCACCTCCCCGTTGGTCTGAGGGGATATGCAGAGGGAAAAAGTAAAAACTGCCCCTTTTAAATGCCCAAGAGAGCCGCCAAAAACTTGGGATACAAACGGGGAACCTCCCCTTTCCGGAGGGATGTGCAAGGGGAAGCCCGTGTTTTTTAACCGGTAGATGTGGTGGAAAAAGAGCTGGGCTGCTAAAGGTCCCGAGGGATAACCCCCGGGCAGGGGAACAAATGACCCATTTTTGGAAAACCTGTAAACCACCACCCAAAGGGCCACCTTTTTGGGTTTTTCCGGTTGGGGCCCGGGGCAGGTCGTGACAAAAACCCATGGGAAATATGGGTCCACGGTTTTTTCGGCACTGAGGGGGAGGCTAAAGGGGGCCCCGGGGGGTTCTGAAGGCGAGGAAAACCCTTTTTTTTGGGGAAACCAGGAGGCACAGGCGGGAGACAAAGTCCCGAACGCCCTTGAAAGGAGGTGGGAAACCAGTAGTATTTTGGAGATGGGGTTGTGCGGATTGTGAACCCCGGGGAGGGACCAGCATTTTGGAAAAGGAAATGTCCCCTTTTAAGGTTTCGGAAAGCCGAAAAGCGGGGGGGTTGGGTAGGTAAATTCCCCGGGAAAGGGAATTGTTGAAGGTTTAAAGGAAAGCAGCCGAAAGAAGTTTTCCGGGGGAAATAATATGCTGTAGGGGTGGCCCCAAGCCACAGTATCGGAGGATCTGGAGGGGGGAAGGGTCGGGCCCTGACTTTTTTTTTTCACCCCGGTGGGAAAGTGTAGGGGAAAATTAAAAGGGCGGAAAAAAAACCCGGACCCACCTGGTTTGTCGCGGATTAAAAAGTGGGAAATTGCGAATAGGGGAAGGGTTTTCTTGTGATCAGGGGTTGATTTCGTTTGGGGGGGGGCCCCTTCCAGCAAATAAAGCCTTTTTTTCTGGGGCCCCAATTTAATAGAAAGTTTTTCCCCCGGTCCCAAATAGGGTTTATTTGGGCGCTCGGCTGGGGAGAAGGGTTTTGGGAGAAGAACCCACAAGTTCGCAATTTCCCCGCGGGGGGACTTTGAAGAAGAACGGCGCTGGACACCAATGGGGAAAGGGTCTCAAATTTGAAAGGGGACAAAATTGGAGCTGGGTCGGGAGAGGGAGAGAGAACAGGAGCAAAAGGGCAAAATGCGGCTTTTTGACTTTTTTGAACCCCTTCTTGCCCCCTCGGGAGGCCGGGGATTTGGGGGCCCGGAAATTTCCCTTGGTGGGGCTACCAAGGGAGCCCCAGTGTTTGAAAAATGGGGAATAAAAAAACCCCTTTAAAGTTGCAAAAGCCTACAAAAGGGGTGAATGGCCCAAAGGGCCCCAAATGGACGGGGCCATTGGGGGGTTTTTCCCTGAGCCCCCTTGGTGGGGAGGCCCAATCTGAACCCCCTTGATTGACACGAGGTCCCCTAAAAGGGCGGGAGGTTTGCGTAATCGAAAAAGGCATTTTCAATTGGGTAAATTTTGGGTGACTCGGAGACGTTTTGAGCACCCTGGGGGGACTTTGCTGCGGTGGGTTTCCGGGGTTGGGGAAGAATAGAGGGGGAAAATTTTTAATTAAAATAAAATTTAACAAAAAGGGTTTAAAAAGGCCCCAAAAAATTTCTCATTCCCAAAAAATTTTTGGGGGAAAACGCCGGAGGGTTACAGAGCCCAAAAGGCATGACGGGATATTCAAAATGGCCAATTTTGGGTGTTTAAAGGGGTTTTTCCCAATCTTTCCCCCTTTTCGAATGCAAAATTAAATTTTTAGGCCCCAAGGGGAGACCCATTTTTAAAAAATATTTTTTTGCCCCACGTAGGCGTTAAAAAAGCCCCGGGATTAAAAGGGGGGGGGAAAACCGATTCTTGACATTTATTTTTTTTCGGCCCACGTTTAATCGAAAAACAAAGGGGCCAGAGGGTACCCATTTTTTTCCCTCAAAGAAGAAGAATCCGGCTCCCGCAGGAGTTGACGACTTGGTATAAACCCCTTTGGTTTAGGTTCTTTTGGGATATATTTCGGAAATTGCCTTTGTTCCGGGACGGAAAAAGGGGGGGTAAAACTTTGCCGGGGGGGGGTAGTCCCGGGTGTTTAGAATAAATTTTTTTGGGGCAATTGGGGGGGCCGGTGCGGAGGCGGGTGGGGGGTTTGGGCCCTTTTCCCTTTTCAAAAAAATAAACATCAGCTTAGTCCTGGTAGGGAGCAGGCAGCCCTGGCAGAAAAACTTTGTAGGTTTAGCAACGGCAATCTGAAGGGCCCCGGGGGGGGGATTTGCCCGGGGGGATCGGGGAGTGACAGGCTGGGGCCCCAAACGTAGAATTTTGGGCCTGTTTTCCCCAATTTAGGGTCGGGGCATGCTCTTGAAAACCAGGGGAGACCCGGGAAAGGAAATTCTCGAAGGGGGGTTCGAGGCAGTCCCGGGGAAATTTCCAAAGGTTTCCCTGATTTTTAAGCCCCAATCTGCAAGGTGAGGGGCGCGGGGTTGCGAACCGAATGGCATCCTTGGGCATTCGCCCTGACGGAGGACAGGGGAAACATGGGTTTTTTTGGGGGGGGGGTCCGGAAGCAGGTACTGAGACACCGGGAAAAAGGGGCCTAAGGGAAGTTAACGGCGGCCCCCGAGTCCCGGAACCCCCGGGTGGCCGGGAAAGGTGCTGTCCGGGGGGAAGTTCCCGAAAAAGGACAGGTTTGGTCAGGGGGGAGGGCCGCATGAAAACCAAAGGGGTCCCCCTCTCCTACAAAGCCCTAGGTGGGGGGGTTTTCCCCCCCCCGGGGCGCCCGGACAGTCTCCAAAAAAAGGGGCCCGGGAACCCGCGCGTTAGAAGAAAGCCCAATTTGCCTAAAAGGGGGTCGCTTATTTGGCTTTTTCCCCCTGGGTAAGATGTCCCCTTTTCCCCCCTGCATGGGTTCGCCCCTAAAAGGGAACCCGTTGGGGGGGAAATGTGGAGGGTTTTGGAAGACGGGCAAAATAACGAGGTACCCGGCTTTGGGTCGGGTGGGGGGACTCGGGTTGGAGGCGGAGCTCTTTTTGGTCTTTGGGAAAAAATAAGGTTTTCGACCCGGGGGGGCCCCAAAACCGAATCAATTCGTCCGTGAGGTGGAGGTCCCCCGCCCCGCCGGGGCTCTTTCCTTAATGCGCCCGAAGGGCCTTGCCAAAAAATTTGGGCCCCCCCAGAGCCTCGTTTGTTTTTGGTTTTAAACTAGAGGCTGGGGGTGCGGAATTGCACGGAAGTGCCCCAAACCAGTGGAGTCCCCCCCTGACGGAGACGGAGCAAAGTGCGGCGTTGAGGAGGTGCGCCCCAGGTTCCTAAAAAGACAGTTGGGGAACCTCGGGGGGGTTTGGCCCTAGCGGGTTTAAAGGTTAGGGGTTCCTGGGGTTCCCACAGGGGAAAGGGTCCCCGGCCCAAAGCTTCCCCCGGTTTTAGGAGGTAAAAATTTAAAGGGCGACTTTAGCCCGCTCAGTGGGAAATTGTTTTTGCCCCACCCATTTCGTTTGTGTTTTGGGAAAAATGGCTGATAAAACCTCTGAACCCCTTGGGGCTCCTTTCACTAACGAGGGGGAAAGCGGCGATACAGTAAAAGGTCCCGGGTTTGAGGGCAGGACGAACAAAGGGGGCGGAGCAACAGGGGGAAAGGGGGAAAAGGGCCCGGCCGCAGGGGGGGAGGAAGGCGGGGCCCAAGGTTCTGAATCAGGGCCCGGGAGCTGGTCGATACGCTGGTCTCTGGGCGAGGGCCGTAAGAAAATTTAGTGTTGAGGGGTTTTTTTTCGAAAAAGTTAAAAAACGGAAAAGGGTTTTTTATGGTTTGTTCGAAATTTCCAGATAAATTTCGAAAATTAAAGGTTTAAAAATTTCTGGAATAAATCTTTTAAAGGGGATCGCCCCTTTTTCGGCGCTTTTTGAAATTTTTTGGGGGCCCAAACCCAAATTTTCATATTATAGAATTGAGCAGGGTGAGATGGAGGTTGCGACGTCAAGATGGGATGTGTTTATGGTTGCGTTTGGGGCTAAAAAAAAATACATGCCTCGTTTTACTTTGAACACCCTTTTTCCTGTTTCAGCCTCAGTGTCTCTCAGCGTCCATGGGAAAGGAAAGTGCGTCTGCCTGGGGCCCAACACAGCGCAGCAAAAAATTAGTCTTTTTTTCTGCACAGAAAAACCCTCTGCTTTTTAAGCTGTGACCCTTTTCCAAAATTTATTTTATTTAAAAGTTTGAAGATTTTATGT
>JAODAL010070353.1:10000-15956 GCA_025379985.1 Phyllomedusa bahiana | reverse complement strand
CGGTTTCCCCCGGATTGCGCTTTATCCGCAGAAAAATGCGCACCGCAATTATGGTAATTCATAGCTTTCATAGAGAGCTATGAATTATGCGTCGTCTCCCCGGCCGTACAATACGATTGTATTGTACCCCGGGGGAGAAAGTGACATGTCAATTGTTAGAGACGCTTACAGTACGTGCTCCAATACGCCGTGTGAACATATCCTTATGCTCTAATTTGTTTGAGGTGTGCTCCATTAATCCAAAATATTCAACTAATAAATTCTATTGTGTCATAGCAGCGATTCATGTATTTTACACAAAGTCGAAAATCTGACAGAACTGACATTGTAAATTTACACCGTTCCTCTTTCATAAGTGGGGACGAATGCTGCCCAGTGATAAAGCTGCGGGTCCCGGGTGAAGACAGAAGTACAGGATCAGACAGTTCCCCTCAAAATACACCTGTATCTCCTCTCAGGCTGTCTATTGGCATGCTTACCAGGTGCCACAAATAATGGGAAGAATAGTAAAGGAATGGGGTTTAACTCTGGAAAAAAGAAAAGCGGCTAAAGAAAAAGGAGGAAAACAAATGCAAATACTAAAGTAATTTGGCACATTGAGGGGTTGGCAGGTTCTCTAATTATGCAATTAGGAAGAAAAATGAACAATAAAAAAATTCAGCTGCATTCTTAACACTACTATACATTTCCAGAATTCATTCAGGTGAGCGAATCTGGTCACATCACTTTAGGTGTTTCAATTTGTCATATGTGTAGCCTGAACGTCTGCACATACCTGCTTTTGATTTCTGTAGAAAAAAATAGGGTACAACCAAATAGTATGTATTTTTTTGCCTAAATACCCTTAAAATTGAAATCATAATCAACTACGCTTTCGAAAAGAGGAAGAAATGCACAGCTCACTGAGACATATAAAAAGCGCCAGCAACAATCGTTGTTTAAAAAACATGAAAACTTTATTCCAGAAGATCCATAAAACAACATGAAACTTACAATAAACAACTTCACAAAATCTACGTTATTAGAAAAGTATGGTTGGATGAAGCAACCTAGCCTACATGTTTCGAACAAAGGTTAATCATTAAGCCATGAGTAAAAGCCTTTGTTCAAAATGCATAGTTGTGGTGCTTTTATGGATCTTTTGGAATAAAATCTTGAGAATCTTTCAAAAAGGGGCCCATGTATGAAAACTGTCTAGGTCTAAAATTCACTTAACAACCAATCAGAGCTCCCCTTTCATTTTTACAGAGCACTATATGAAATGAAAGGCGCGATCTGATTGGTTGCTATGGGTAACAAAGTGAATTTTAGACCTAGACAGTTTTCATACATATGGCCCAAAGATTGGTTCCAGCACTATCTTGTATTTCTCAAGTACCTTTCCAGCACAGCGGGAAATAAAGTATGCCAGTGCTCATATACAATTTTTTGATATTTCACAAATAAACAAGCATTTTTGGACCAAAATTTCTTACTATCTTAAAGCACAATGTGTCACGAGAAAACAATCTCTGAATCACTGGATTTGGTTAAAGTGTCAAAAAGATTATTCTCACATAAAAGTGACACATGACAGATTTCAAAAAAAGGGGCTCTGTCAGAGAGGCCAAAACTGGCTCCGGCGGTAAGGGGTTAAAAAACATTGCACTTACAAAAAAAAAACTATGTTTTTAAAAACTGAATCTGGCCAAAGAAAAAGCACCACAAAAAAAAAAGCAAGATCTGAAGGACATCTGACATCTCCTTATTGACTGCCACCTGATACCTGGCTGCTTGACAAAACACACTAAAAAATGCATATGTTTCTGCAATTAATGTGAAAACGTGTGTATAGGCAAAGAATAAATGGCTAAATCTGACAGTGTAGCAATCGGAAGCAGCTGTCTCTGAGCTCCATAGGCTTTCACCGTAATAATAATTGTGTCATTATCACTTACTTTGTCATTTATTTTCCATCTTTTCTTAAACATAAAGCGAGATCACAGCTGTAATGAGGAAACAAGCCCTTGGAAAGTCTGGAGCACCAATATGAACCACAATAAATAACCACAAACCTTCACAAGGTTCAAGTTTCTGACAGATTTGTGCATGGCAGATATCAGCAACCTAACCTTTGAAAATGTCATGTTATTAAGTCTACCAGGCATGATACAATGTTAAAACATCATTTGAAAATAGCAACCTAGGTTTCTCAGTCCTGAGCAGACTGCATGATGATGAGTATCGAGTACTGAGAGAATCCCACCCCACATACTTCTATACATTTGGGCACATAGGTTGGCAAAAAGACAAATATGTAACAAGACTTAGACATTCAACACATGGCCCCTAAATTGATCAGGCAAGTTATAAACTCTCTTAGGGCAGGCTGGAACTGATGACCACAACCCTCTATATAACCACCAATAGCCGCATAGATTTGCCAGCATCTGATGCAGCCATTTGCAGTTGCATTATCAATTTCTAGCCCAAAACTTCTGTTTTTATATTTACAATTAGGTCCATATATACTTGAACAAAGACAACATTTTTCTAGTTTTGGTTTTGACATTACCACAATAAATTTTTAAAACAAAATTTCAGATGCAGTTGAAGTTAGATTTAACTTAATTTGTGGGTTGAACAAATTGGTTGCATAAAAATGTGAGGAACAAAGTGTTTTTAAACAAAAACCCCTTCATTTCGGGGGCCCCCAAATTCATCGGACAAAATAAAATAATTTAAATAAAATGTTATTTTTATTACTGGGTTGAAAGCCCTTTTGGTTGGCAATGACTGCCTGAATTCTTAAACCCCCATGGACAGCCCCCAGACGCGTGTTTCCTATTTTTTAATGTTTTTGTAGGCCTTTACAGAAAGGTTTTTCGTTGTGTTTGTTTAGGGCCTTTCGTTAAAATTGGGGACATGTATGACGGGCTTTTCGCCCGTTTTTGGGGGGGTTAAACGGGCCCCTTCGGCTCGAATCCCCCTGTCGGAAGCAGGGTGCAGTGTTAGGCGCAGCTTTCCCCACTTTCGCTGCGCCCCGTTAAAAGGGGCGGGCAAGGGGCGCAGGTGGGGTGGTGTAGGCGTTCCGGGGGGACCCCGGGCGGTCGAAAAACCTCGAGGCAGGGCGATCGCGGTCGCCAAGGCGGCGCAATGCAGGCTTGCAGTCCGAAAAAGCGACCGGGGTTTATTTTGGTCTAAATGCCCCGGGGGTGGCGGCAAAGTGAAGCAAAAAACGGAAACATGCGGGAGCTACGAAGATCGCAAAATCTTTGGCGCTGCTCCGTGCAGCATGGGTTGTTAAAAAAAATGCCATTTTGGGGGAAAAACTTCTCAGGGCCCAACCTTTTTTTTTAAAAAAAAAAATCTTTAAAAAATTTCTAGAAGGGCAAATTGTTGGGTTTTTGGGGGAAATTGCCGGGTGTTTCAAATTTTTTAAAGTATTTCATTGGTCGGCAAAAACCCCACCCAATCAGAATGGAGCGAAAAGTAAACCCATTAAACCTATGGAGGGCTATTGCCAATCAGAATCAAAGGGGGGGGACGTTCAAAATCGTAAAAAAGGAAAAAAAAGAGTGATTGGCGAGCTGGGGGGGGGCTTGGCTACTCGGCCAATCAGAATGGGAGCGACAGGGCCCCCATTATGCCTATGGAGAAGTTTAACCAAATAAAAATCAAAGGGGGGGACGTTCAAATCAGTTAAAAAGGGAAAAAAAAAGAGTGATTGGGTTGAGCTGTGGGGTTGGCTACCCCAGCCAAATCAGAGCGGAGTACTTCCCCCATTGTTTTTTGGGAAAGGTTCGGCGCCTGAAATCGGCGTCAGCGCGGGGGCTGTTTTAAAAAAATATTTTTTTTAAGTGTAAAACATTATAAGATAAAGCGCTGAAACCTTCTCTAAAAAAATTTTTTTTAAGATCCCGAAAAAGCGTTTGTCGCGAGACCGGCGCACATAGGGAATTGCAATAGAAAAGAAAGGGGGGGGAATCAGAAATTTTCAAATTTTTAAAAGCTCTTCTGTTTGGTGGAAAAACCGGGAAAATCAGAAATAGGAGCGAAAAGACCCTTATAAGCTTTGGGGAAAATTGACCAATCAGAATAGGAGCGAAAAAGACCTTTATTACCCTATGGGAAGTTTGGGGTTTAAAAATGAAATAAAAAAAGGGGGCCGGGACGTTAAAAATACAGTAAAAATACAGAAAAGAGTGATTGGCTGAGTAGCGGTGGCTTGCCTATCCCGCCATAGGCACGGGGCTACTTCTCCCATTGTAGTCTATGGAGATTTCGGGCAATGCAATCTGGGCGCCCCAGCGCCGTGCGATGAAGTATTAAAAAAAAAAATCTTTTTTTAAGGTAAAATATTATCGATAAGAGCAAAAACCTTTTTTAAAAAAATAAAGCACTTAAATCCCGAACAACCCGTTTGTCGCCGAGAGGCGCTACAAAGGAATTGCAATAGAGAAAATTGGGGGGAAATAAGTAATTTTTTTGTTTAAGGGGCTTCTATTGGTCGGTTAAACCAACCAATAGAATAGGAACGAAAAAAGACCCATTATAAATTGGAAAAAAAATTGCCCAATATTTAAAAGATGGGACAGTTAAAAAACAGTAAAAAAGGCAGAAGAGCTGTTTGGTTGAAGTGGGGGGGCTCGCCCAGCTTACCCAATCAGAGGCGAGTACTTTCTCATAGAGTTCTATGGGGAAAAAAAATTTCCCCGAGCAAACCTGTGATTGGCTAAGAAAAAAAGGGGCCCCGCGGTTATTTTGAAAAATGGGAAGCAGCGCGTCTGGGGGGTTTTTTTATGCAATCAAAAATTTTAATGTCATGGCCGAAATCAAATAAAAAGACAAAAGTTTCCCCCGATTTTGTATATAAAATGTTTCAATAATTTGGGGTAAAAAAAAAAAATTTACTCAAAAAAAAATCATGTTTTTTCTTTTTTTGTTATCCAAGGTAAATGTATGGGTGAACGAAAATAAAGAAAAAAAACATGATTTTATTGATGTTTATTTTTTTTTTTTTCCCCCATATTTTTGTCATTTTATATAACATCGGGGACAACCTGTATCTTTCATTTGATTTCGGCCATGTCAGTTTTATTTCAGATTGCATTAGAAAAAAACCCCTAGGAGCGTCGCTCGCTCCCCATTGGTCCAAATAACCGCGCCTCTTTTTTTAACTTACCAATCAAGGCTCCTCGGAATTTTTTTCCCCTTTTAGAACTTTGGAAAGTAGCTCGCGCTCTGTTTTGGTAAGCTGGATGGGGCCCCCGCCGCTTAAACCCAAATCAGCCTTTTACTGCCTTTTTTATGTATTTTGAACTGTCCCCCCTTTTTAAATTTATTTGGTCAATTTTTCTCCTTGGTTATAAGGGGTCCTGTGCTCCTTTCTGATTGGCTGGTTTATCCCGACCAATAGAAGCGCTTAAACAATTTGAAATTACGTATTTCCCGGAAAAGCCTCTTTTTTGCAATTCCTTATGTATTTTCCGGTTGGGCAAACGGTTTGTTGGGTTTAAACTGATTTATTTTTTAGAAAAGGTTTCAGTGCTTTATTGATAATGTTTTTACCTTAATAAAAATGTTTTTTTTTAATACTTCTTGCCCCACGGCGCTGAGGTCGAGATTTCAGTGCCCGATCTCTCCCTAGACTACAAAAATGGGGGAAGAAGCTCGCGCTTGATTGGCTGGGTGCCAAACCCCCGCTAGCTCACCCAAATCAGCTCTTTTTCTGTATTTTTACTGTTTTGAAATGTCCCGCCTTTGATTTTAATTTGGGCAAACTTCTCCTAGCCCCTTTAAAGGGTCTATGTCGCTCCTATTTTTTGATTGGTTCAATTTTCTCCCCCCTAGCTTATAATGGGGGTCGTTGTCGTCCCTATTTTTGATTGGTCAAATTTTCCTCCCTAGTTAAAGGGTTTTTGTCGCTCTATTTGTGGTGGTTTTTTGACCAATCAGAAAAGTTACAGAATTTTAA
>JAODAL010070353.1:0-5000 GCA_025379985.1 Phyllomedusa bahiana | reverse complement strand
AAGGGGGAATTTTTTTGACTTAAACCCTATGAATTTTCCTGGCAGTTTGTCGTGATTTGTGGGGGTTTCCCAGGCCCTTTAAAAAGCACCGGGACATTGGGAAAGTTGGGCCCAGTACATTTACTGATCCTTTTTGACAAGGTTGATGTGAGTGTAACTTCTTTTGGAGAGGTTTAAATCATAAATTTCCCCCCAACGCAATGTGGTGTCAAATGACAAAATTTTCACTGCTCTCTCCTTTAAAACTTATGCAAATCTATCCACTTTTGTCTTTTCATTTGTTGCTAAGACATTTCCCAAGGAAATTGGTGAGTACTTACAGGGGTAATAAGGGAAAAGATGAAAGAATTTTTAAATTTACTCTAGGACGGAAGTATCTCTACCAAAAAGTGTGAATTCCTATTCCGGGTATAGGTATGCTTGTTTAACAAAGTAAGAAACAAAAAAGGGGAAAAGGGAAAGTGGTGAACAATATAAAATTTTTTTATTTTTGTTGATGTTAGCAATGGGCCGCCTTTGTTTTAGGAAATGATACATTATTACTTGGTGCAGTACGGGTACATGAGCGGGGGTTTCATTAAGTTTACTATATACATATATATATAAAATGATGAATTCAGGGGATTTATAGGGAAATTTGGTCATGGTCTTAAGCCTCAAGGAAAAGTTTGCTAATTGCAAATGAGCAAAATTGTTGCTTTTTTAATTTCTAATTTCGTACAGAATATCATTAGTTTCCCCCCTATTCTCACAAATTACCCCCTACTACTTTTACACGGCGTTCCCCCTTTTCCCATACAAAACCTCCAGTCACCAGAGTCATCACTATACTATTCCCCAAAAAACCCTGCAAAATTACTTTTACTTTTAAAACCCTTTGGGGCCCCTTTAAAAGCTTTAAAGGGGTTTTTCCACTACAAGGATTGCATTTTATGTTAAAGATCTTGAAAAAAAAAAGTCATTTTGATTTATGTCCATTCGTGTCCTAACTATTCTAGTATCCCCTCTTGATGGGCTGCATCAGCCTTCGGTCGTAAGCTCGACCTGTCAATCTCTCATGATAGGCTCCTGCCTGGTTTTGTATAGCTCAGACCTGGCTTCTACTGCGCCTAGTTGCAGCCCGTAAACACGCAACTGAATTCAAAATGAAAATAAAACCAGGGGGGGGTTTTAAGATGAATCAATGTAGTGGACAACCCCTTTTTAGGGGTACATTTCCCAAAAAATGCCTTCCGCTGTATTAAACCAAACCCTTTTATTTATGTCATCACTATTCTTCCTCTATAACCTGCAGCCTTAATTTACTACTACTATGTTTGGCTTTTTTAAAAGTGGCGAGTACCAGCGGTTTTCCCCCGATTCTTCAAAAAGTTTTGCTCTCCTTGGGGTTTTAAAACCCAATGGTATATTCTCTGCCTTGCCATTTTTCTATTTACAACTTGCCCCGTCCAATTATAAGACTCATGCACGCGTGGGCTTCATTTATCCAAATAAGGTTATGTTCAATGCAGAATGTGTCGCTGAAAAAACGAGTTGCATTTCTCTTGGAAATTCCCTCTTTTAAATGCAGAATTCGCGAGGTTCGATGCGATTTTCCCAAGGGGGATTTTCGTGTCATTTTCCTATGATGGGCCGGCGGAAAAAACCCCCCTCGAAGAAGTGATATATCAAATCTTTGTCAGTGCTAAAAATTTTCAGCGGCAAAAAAAAATTCCGCGTTGAGAAAAATCAAAGTGTGAACCCTAAATGATTTTCTGCCCGGAATTGCAAGTGTAAAAAGACGTGTTCTGAGGAAAATTTTCCCGAAAACCCTTATTTAAAACCCCCTTTGGGGAGGCACAGGGTTTCCCTTGAAGACGGGGGTTTTGGATTTCAAAGATTTAAAACCGTTTTTAAACCTTGTTGATTTAATGGAAAATCCCTCAGAGTTCCACACTGCACAAAATTTTCCGCCAGGGTTTTTTCACAATCGGCGTAACGAAAAAACTTTAAAATTGTTCTTCTTTGCTCGCTTTGGGCGAAAACATGAACATGTGAGTGCGAAAGGGGGAGGGTTGAATCCCAAAAAGTGGGGGAAAAGCATCCCCCCTGGTGCCAAAAAAAGCCAAATATAGTCGGGATTTTTTCCCTTCCCCGCGTGGGGGTAAACCCCTTACCACACACGGCTTATTCAAGCCCTAATTTCGAGCCGGATTGCCTCGCAATTAGGCTTGAATAAGGGGCGGGTGCGGGGGGGGGGTGGGGCGCGCCCGCCGGCCCCTGACTTTCTTTTTCCACGGATGTTTTGCGCCTGGATAATGTGCAAGTGCTTTTCCCCGCCCGGCGGAAAATTCGCCCGACGGGGGGGAGGAGCGCGGATTCCACTGTTTTCTATAGGAAATGGGATTTCCCTAATGACTGCGACGGAATTTGGGGCCCCTATGCAGCGAAAACCGGCACGCAGTACGCGCCAAACCGCGGCGAAAATAAAGCCGTGAAGGCCCCCTTTGGGTGAGTTCCCAATTGTCATTTGCGCACTGAAATTTTTGCGTTAAACCAGCATGGGTTTCCCCACCTAAAATCTGTGCCTAAGGTGGTTTTTTACTTGGTTTGCCCGCTGACTGATGAGGATTCTTTTTCAGCGGCCCAAAAAAAAAATCGGGCCCCCGGGGAAAAGTTCGGGCGCCGGGGTTCCCACATTTGATGTGGATTTTCCTTTGGGAAAAACAACATGAGGCAGATTGCAGTCAGGTTTTTTGGATCCCTGATACGGGAGGCGGGTTTCCCCGCACTCAATTTTGTGCCGAATCAACTTTTAAATATAAGCCATGTGTTCTTTACCCAAAGGCTATGTACACCGGCTTAACTGCGGGCCCTTTTTTTTAAAACCTTTGGGGGCCCGGGGGGGCGGGGCGGGTCCCGGTGGGGGCCTCCCAGTTCCCGGCCCATAGACTTGCATTTACCAGCGGCGCGTTTTACGCCGCTATTTAATTACATTCACTTATCTCCCCCCGCGGCTTATTCGCAGAGCGGGGAGAGGGCGTAATCCTAGTTTTAAAATGAAAAATGGGGTTTTCCCCGAAAATGACGGGGGACGTTTTAAAGCCCGAAATTTTCCCGCACTCCGGCGCGAAATTTGGGAAATGAAAAAACCCCCCAAATTTTTTAAGCCTTTTGTGAACATGGCCTAATGGGTGACTCGGGTTGCCCAAAAAGGGCCCAAATTTCAAAAATTTAGTTTCATTTTTTCAGGCGTAAAAGAAATAAAAGCAGAGCCTTGGGGTTATTTCCCTACGGGCAAATTTAAAAAGACAGTCCCTTTTTTTGGGGGTTTTTTTTCACTTTGTTTGATTTTGACATTTTTTTCAAGGTTTTGGGATTCCCCCAAAAAAAAAACGTGTCAAACCCAACTTTTAAAGGGCCTCCATTTCTTTTTAAATTGTTTTCCTATGTAAAAACTGGGTTGTCGCTCACATGACGCTTTTTTTTTTTTCCCATTTGCTTTTTCCCAAAGGGGAAAGGGTCAATTTTTTGAGGCATTTTCAGAAAGAAAATTGTTCTTGGGAAAAACAATGGAGAGTTAAAAACAAAATCCAAAATGCCTCAACAAAATGGGGGCACATTTTGACCCAAAGCTTTAAGGGAAAAAAATTTTTTTGGGTTTTTTCAGAAATAAAGCAGCGTTTGAAGTGGGAAAAATGCGTGGAAAAAGCTTCACCCAAATCCTAAAAAACTCATCTAAAAAACAAACAAATTATGGGCGGGTTCAGACGAGTTTTGGTGCTGATTTTGGGGGGGGGGTTTTTTTAAAATTTATAAGCTTCCCAAATCACCCCGCGCGGCATAGTTTTTTTTTCATTTCCCCAATAAATGAGGGCCTTTGTGTGACCTCCAAAGGGCAGAGTCATACGTCAAAACAAAATCCCAGAAGTTTTGGGGGGCCACCCCTTTTGATATACCCATGCATGGGTTTCATATAAAAGCTTTAAAACTCTAGGGAAAGGTGCAAACCTAATGTCTTTATGTCTTTGCAGTAAGCCCAAAAACTACTTTTTTCATGCATGCCTAAAAAACAAACTGAAGTTAGTTGTGATACGCTGTGTGCTTTTAAAACTCTCACAGTACTTTAGGGCCACATGTATGAAAAAAGTCCCACGTTGTAAAACTTTTATGTTGGGCCCCTTGCGCCCAAACCCCGCTTTCCCTTTTATTTCATATAGTGCTCTTTGGAAAAAAAAGGAGGAGTGCTCTGATTGGTTGCTTTTGGGCAAAAGAGTGACTTTTTGGGGGGGCATGTATGAAGAAAAACGGGGCCCCTCGAAGCGCCTGTTTTTCACGTTTTTTTTCCGTGAAAAACCCGGGGCCTGCTTTTTATGTCGGCGCCCAAGTGCCCCTAAAAAATGCGGGGCAAAAATTTTTTAAAGCCTTTGGCAGACAAGGGCCACATTGAAATAAAGGGCTGCCTTTCGGAGTTTTGTAATGCACCTTTCTTTGCCGACCCGCTTCATATTTTGCGTCGGGGATTTTCGAATGAGGTGCGCCCCCCCCCCCCAGGGAAGCCCACAGCACGCCCCTTATGTTAGGCGCATTAGAAAGTGGCGAACCTTGCGCCTAATGCGCCTTTAAAACATAGGGGGGTTTCGGGCCGACGGGAGCCCGGCACAGGGGGGCCCCATTACCAAACCACTCCCTCGGTTTTATCTTTAAAACGTTTTAATAAAAAAAAACAAATTTTTGGAGGAAAACCAAAAACGGGTTTGCCCTTTAGCTCACTTGGGGCTGATTCTATGAGGACAGTACGAAAAAATCAAGAGGAAGCCCCTTATTTCAACCCGTCCCAAATCCCCCAAAGGGTTTAAAATTATAAAAAAACTAAAGCTTTTTAAAAATACAAAAAAACGGGGAAAAAGGGGCAGCTGAAGGGGTGGAAGGGAAAAAATCCAAAAAAGGCGGAAAAGGGTGAAAACCCGGGAAAAACACCAAACCCAACACTCCCATCTACCTCTATTGAAGTACTAATT
>JAODAL010070352.1:0-15957 GCA_025379985.1 Phyllomedusa bahiana | reverse complement strand
CAAAATAGACTAATATCGCTGGGGGCTGTTTGGCCAAGGCAGAACGCAGGTCCTATCCCATGAGACCCTGAGAGACACAGAGGCTAAAACGGGAAACGCTTTTCAGTAAAAGAGGTCATTGATTTTTTCAACCCAAAAACGAAACCCATACACATCCCGTCAGACGTCGCACACACATCTCACCCGCCAAAATTTTTAATCTCATTTGCTGGCCCCCAAAAAATTACAGAAGCGCCGAAAAAGGCGCATCTTAAAGATGATGCACAATTTTAACCTTTAATTATCTCATAAATTGGAAAAAAAATTTCGATCACCAAAAAACCTTGCCGATTTCAACTTTGTCATAAAAATCGCTAAACACTATCAGAGTCTTTTTAAAAAGCCAAAAATGGACACGGCAGACACATCCCCGGGGCGGGTCTTTTCCCCGGGGAGGCGAGGGCTCTATGACAACCCAAATTAAATGTGAGCTTTTTGGGGACCCCCCAATATGTCATTGAAAAAAACGAAACAGGGGAAAAAAGATCAAGGGAAGGGGAACGTTTCGGGGAGACCTCGAACTGGAGTTATTGCATCCCCTATTTTTCTCCATCATCCAAAATCTGCTCCCAGAGAAACAGTTGAGGGGTGTGCTTTGTTACCCCCTGAAGGGGGGACAGGGGGGTAGAAGATGACTCTTGAGCTTGCGGAGGGATTCTTATCCGACGTTGCGAAGTTCTGTGCGGAAACTGGGCAAAAAATCCTTCCTGGTTCCGACAGTTCGCGGGGGTCAAGAAGCAAATCTTGCAATTTTCTGGGGATTGTTGAAGATCAGCAAGTTCACGGGTTTGTTAGGGGGGTCCGGTCTGGGCGACATGAGGGGGTCCTGGATGCCCACTGGAGAGGCGGATGAGAGGGATTGCGCGCCCAGGGAATCTCGGGCAAAAAACAACGGGGTGGTGGCATGGTCTGGGCTGCCAACTTTGAAAACCTAAACGCCCGTCCTGAGTTGGGCTAACAAGAGATAAGGGGCTACCAGAATGAAGGGGAACCTGGAAGGAAAGGCAGCCGGCCCGGGACACCGAGGGGCAACCAGGAAAGCCCGTGGACCACGAAGGTGAGGATACAGTCGGGGCCGGCTGCAGCAAGGGAGGGAGATCCAACGGGCCCCTGAGAGTCCGGTCCACTTCAGGGAGGGGCTCTGACAGTCCTAAAGCAGGGAAGAACCCACGTTCACTTGGAAGACAGGGAGTCTACCGTGAGAGTCCTGCTGCACAGGACTCCCCACAGCGCAGGGGGGTCACCCTGGAGGGACGGCAGAAGGCATCCAGTGGCCAGCTGGAGCACCAGGGGTTGCTGGCAACTCTGTAGAGTTAAGTTCCTGAGGTCCCCAAAAGTCTCAACAGGTCAGAGTCCCGGGGGGCTAAGGGTGAGCTGGGAGTTAGGAAAGCGAGGCAGCAGGGAGAAGTCAGATGGTCCCCCTTCACCTTGGCAAAGGGTGGGGGAGAGGACTTCATGAGAGAGGGACCCAGGGGCATCTGAGATGGGAGAGATGCTAGAGGGGACACAGTCATGTGAAGCCCCTTAAGACCCGGTACCTTCGCTCCTGGGCTTTCCGCACCAGGGCTGTAGGCACAGTCCAGCTCTGCCTCCCCACAGCGGCGAGGAACTCCGGCCGCTGCACAGCGCGAGGATGCGCTGAAGATGAACTGCCGCCCCGGACAGGAGAGAGTGCCGGGCTCTCACGGCTACACTCGACGTCGGGCGCATCAGAGCCAGGGAGCATGGGTGAAGAGGGAGTGCCTTCGGTCCCCGGCATCGCCGAGTCAGGAGCCGATGAGTGAGGAGAGTCCACGGCAGCATGCAGGGCAGGAGGAGAAGCTTCCACAGCAGGGGGTGAGGCACCGGACCCCGTAGCACGGCAGCGCCCGGGGAGTGATGTCAGTGCAGCCGAGACCAAGGCAGCCAGTGTCCCTACAGGTGGAGAGTTGGCCTGGATCACGGCTTCAAAGGCTCCTCTGCGGCGTCCGGAGCGGGTGGAGGGTAAGTCCCTTGGTGTCGGAGGGCAGCCCTCGCGATGCTAAGGCCTAGGCTCCGCGCTGCCATCTTGGGAGGAGCCACCATCTTCCTCAATCCCTTCGGGGACCATAAGGGCAGAAAACCGCCCAAAATTCCGGGAAATATCCCCCTAGGATGCAGCAAGAGAGGTAGAGGAGGCAGTCCTGCGTTGTTTAGAGGTCTTCCCCATCTCTTTACCAGCTGATTAGCCTGGATTCTCTTGGTTATGGTAGAGGAGCTGCAGAGCACACGTCCATACTCGGCCATAGCAAGCCACACCCCCCACTAGTTCCTATTTTTTAACATATTACTGGGCCCCTTTTTGATTAGGGCCCCTGACAGGAGTACTGCCCTATTGGCACCAGTGCCAGTTACCATGTGCCATTTCCAATACCGTTGTCTACTTATCTTTCAAATGGGCTTTTTGGGGCACCTCAGGATGCAGGGCCCCGTAGTGGCTGCTACCGCCAGGTTTGCCAGCAGGGCAGTATGGGCAGTACTCCTGTAATGGGCCCAATTCGAAAAGTGGCTCACAAATATGTTTAAAAATTAGGAAGTAGTAATGGGTGGGGGCCCCATTTGATTTGGCTGTATGGGCCTGAAACGGTTAATAGATGACTTACTGCAGACTGGTGGATAACTGATGTTAACCCCTTCCCGACATTGGACATATGCATACGCCCTAGCGGGAAGTGACGTCCTGGTGATCGCGCGGGCTTGCGAGCGAGCCGCGCACGATCGCGACATGGAACCAGCGGTAAATTACCGCTGACTCTTGCCTCATCACCCCCGGCCAGAGTGAGCTCCGGCCGCGGTTGATTAACGCTTCATTACCGCAACCTGCCATGGCTGTGATAATGAAGCCGCAGGCAGGAGGAGTGAGCTCCTGCTGCTTGTGATCCGGCGCAGCGAGCGGCGCTGGTCTCTTACCCGATTCTCAGGATGATTTCTGAAAGCATCTGGGTAGTCTGGTGACGTAGTTACCATGGCAACCTGTACACAGCAGTAACGCTGTGCACAGGTTTCCTATTCAAACAGCAATCTAACGATTGCTTTTCCCCAGTGGGAATTTGATGTTACAAGTTCCCACTGGGGAAAAGTAAAAAAATTTGAAAAAGTAAAAAAAAAAGTAAAAAAAGTGAAACACAAAAAATAAAATTAAAAACGCACCCAGCCACTGGACAGTCTGAGCCACCCACAGCTCTTGACCTGTGTGTTGACGGTCTCCAAGACACATTAATTTCAGAACGTTCTGGTTTCTCTTGGCACGTGATGCGACCCTTCGAGGTTGTGGATCTGGTCTCTGCACCATCCCAGCAGTGTGGAAGAGTGTCCGCCGAGCCCAAGACCCATCATCCCCAGAGGCATTGTCATCCACACAACGCAACCAGTGAGCAGTCAGTGAGATGTAAAGCCCTTGACTTGCTTACAATCCATGTTTCTGTAGTGAAATGGACTTTGGGTGGACACAGATGCACCCAACGCACTGGAAATTGTTTCTGCAACGTGGCGGCCCAGGCAGGGACAGCTGTTCTGGCAAAGAAATCCCTGCTCGCACCCTGATATTGAGGGGCATGCCAGAGCCATGACGTGCAGAACCCATCATGTCCACCAGTCGGAAAGGCAACATTTCCAAGGCCACAAGCCTGGCAATGCCGATATTCAGGCTTTTGGCTTTGGGATGGCTGGGGTGAAAGTGTTTCTTCTGCTCCTACACCTGGCACACAGAGGCCCTGGCTGGTGGATGGCTGCTGAAATGGTGTGCAGGTCAGACTGGTGGAAGAGGAAGGTATAGACTGTGTTGCTGGTGGTGGGAATTGGCCGACAGTGTCTGGGACTGGGGATGGTGTTTGCCAATACTGCTCCGGCACATCGGCAGCAGAGGACTGCTTGGGCTTGGAAGTGGCGGAGGCAGAAGATGTCATGGTGGTTGGAAGCCCAGGACCTGTGTGGCCTTTTTTCTCTAAGTGATTCTTCTACACCAATTCATGCTTTCCATGCATGTGCCTGTTCATGCTGGTGGTGGTTAAATTCTTTAGATTCTTTCCTCTATTGACGCGTTGAAAGCAAAGCCGGCATATGACGTCGGTCGGTGAATCTGAGGCTTGATCGAAAAGGCCCCTAGCTTCACTGGTCCTGGACCTCTTCGATGGTGAAAACCTAGTAGCGGTGTCCCCGCTGCCAACACTGACCATGGCTGGCGGGTTAAGGTCAGCAGACTTGTGCAACTGCCCTCTTCCTTTCTGAGGCTGGACCCGCACTGACACTACCCCATCATCCTCCTCCTCCGCTCGCCAGCTGCTGCTAAAAAGACCATGTTGGATCCGCAATGTCATCATCATCATCATCATAGGTGACTTCCTCTTCCTGACAGTCTACATCCTCAAGCTGTTGGCTAGAAGCCACAGGCACTGCAAGGCACCGCTGACCGCTTGATTTTTCTGGACCAGCTTCCTTTTCCTCCTCTGAGGGCATCAGCGATTGGGGTCAGAGCAGACAAAATCATCCTCTTTGGCCTCTTGATCTTTTGAAATGCCTTCTGACCCCAACCGCATTGTGTCATAAAAGAACTCTTCGGAATATGGATTATCTAGAGCGGTCTGTTAATTGGGTGAAATTTGGCCGATGATGATGATGATGACATTTGTGCCCTTGACTGAGAGGAAAAAGGAGGCAAAACTTCCGGGATGCAGGTTGTGTTAACCACTGAAGAATGGATTGGCACCAATCTTCAGTAATTAGATGCACAGGGAATCGACCAAGCGATGACAGGCCTGACAGTCCTGTGACTGACGATGTGCTCGCTTGTGTGTTGTCTAGAACACTGGAAGGAGTGCCTTTTTCTCGTACCTCAGCTCCATACCTTACGCCCCTCCTTGTTGCTTACCACCTCTAGTTCGCTCCATGTTCAAAAATATAAACAAAACAGAGCTGTGGTGTAATCCCAAAAATGTGCTGCGAGCAAATACTAGTATAAATAGATTTCTTTTTATTGCATATCTCTGTGAATAGTCTCTTATTCAACAACCCTTATCAGCAACACTGCAAAACTGAACTTTTTTGTAATCCAAAGAAGGTGCTGCTAGCAAATACCAGTATAAATAGATTTCTTTCTGTGGAATATCTCTGTGAATGGTGCCTTATCCACCAACTCTTGTCAGCAACACTGCAAAAAAACTGATTCCCTCAGCTAGCTGTCTCCCCCCCCCCCTCCCCTTTAGTAATCTAACTAGCAGCTTTTCCTTTGTGAAATCGCTATTAAATGTTGGTTCTGCTTGCTGGCAAACCAGCTGTCATGATCATGCCAGAAAGAACCCCAGCTTTGTCCTTAGTTCTCCTGGAAGGTATTTAAGGGAGCTTCTCTCTCCTCTCCTTGCTGGTTATACTGGTCTGTTTTTTCCTATTACTCACCCGCTCTATTCTGTGCCTCCCTGGTTACCTTACTCTGCTTGGATTACGTTTATTCTTCTGCCTTCTGACTTTGTACCGCGTTCCTGATAGTTACCGACTTTGCTTGCTTGACCTTCCCATATTGTGTTTGTATTGTTTGTCTGCGTCTTGTGTTCTCACACTATTCAGTATAGTGCTCAGTTTTCTGGTTGGGGCTGACCTGTTAAGGAGTCGGACACCCCAAAAGGCAGGGACAGGGGTTGGGACCAGTGTCAGGGCCTCACACTGTCTGTGTCTGTTCGTGCGCCCATGACGGGTCCCTTACACCAGCACACAGAACAAAGGCAGCAGTGTGTTCAATCCAGAGATAAAGGTGGAGATGGCGTTCAACAGAAAATACAGTGACATACACATAAGACAGTCATGTAATTTTCGCAGCCAATGAGGTCCCTACACCCTCAATGGCGAGGTTTTTGACCCCCCCTCCCCTCCCGGGCTCGGCACGTATTGGCTGGCCACAAAAAGTTAAGGAAGTAGCTGAAAAAGGCGCCAAACGCCGGTCCTGAGCTTGCATATTTTACGGAACTTGCGGCAAACTGCTCGGCTCGGCAAAATACGCAACGTCTAGACCGAATTTAACTTTTGCCGAACGGTTCAACTCAACAAATCTGATCAACTAATCAGCACCTATACAACCTTAATATGACTGTCTGAAATCTTCTCCATTTGCTCTCATAGATGAAGCAATATATTCTTTTTACATGCTAAAACTAATAATATTGTCATTCCCTGCCCATGGCATCCCAGGTTATACCAAATCTTGTACTGTAGTGTACAGAAACAGCAGGACAAGTTTCTTCTGTTTTGACTTAATCCAGGGCAGGATAACAGCATCCAGTTGCCTTTTACTTAGCAAGACTAGAACCTGTGGCAAGGAGGGCACCATCCTGTGTGTGCACAGTAGTAGCATTACAAGCTGTGCTTGATAAAATGCGGTTTTGAATTACCCTGTGACTATTTATGCACCTCAAAATAGTTCTGCAATCCATACACAAGTAAAACCTCAACATTAGTCCACTGTCAGACATCTGAGGTTCTGGTATAATTTACCTATGCCAGACAATGTAACAATCCAACGTTGCTACACTCTGAAACCAGTCACTCTGTTGCCTCTGGAGTAAAAGGGGGGGACAATGTGGGCATACCTTTTTCTGAATACCTTCCAGAGCTAGATGACCAACATGATTGTATACAGCTAACACAGCAGGAGGTAGTGGGGTTTAGTCATGTTACAGATCAGCTGTTAGAGAACCCTGATTTTCAGCTCTTTGTGGATGGATTAAGGTAATAAAACTGACAGGCTATGTGGTGGTGACACCTTCAGAGACTGTAAAATGTGGCTGAAGCTTTACTGCCACATGTGTCTGCACAAGAGGCTGAGCTAAAAGAGGAGGCCTGCAAGCATTCTGCTGGACACACAATAAATGTATATAAAGACTCTCGCTATGTTTCTGGAATAGCTAATGAGTATGGTCCAATATGGAAAGCAAGATAATTTCTTACAGCAATTGATAATCAATAAAAATGGAAAACAAGTAGAAGCATTAATGGAAACATAACTGGAATGGAAGCAAAGTGGCAGCCATCAAAGTAATAGGATATCTAAAAGATTGAAGGAAATTAAATCAAGTAGCTGATAAAACAGCTAAAGCAGCAGCGCAAGCCCAACTGAACCTGCTGTCATAGGAATTAAATTTTCTAAAACAGCTACAAGAACAAGCAGAAGAAGAAGAAAAGAAGAGCTGGCAAGAGAAGAATGATATACTGACCCTTGGAGCTGGGAGATTGGGTGGTCACTAAAAAACATGTGAGAAGAGCATTGAAACCATGGTTTGATGGACCTTACCAAGTACTCCTGACTACACACATGTCCGTAAAGATGTAATGAAATCCTAATTGGATCCACACCTCTCACTGCAAGAAAGTGACAGCACCTGAGACTGAGATTGAAAAGGGTAAATAAAAAACAGCCTGGAGCAAAAGCCTGGATGATTATTAGGCTATGTTCACACGGCTTAAACTGGGACATATTTCTGCCCGTATTTCGCACCGTACTGCGCTAAATACGGGGTGAGATATGTCCCAGTCGTTATGGTAATCCACAGTTCATCTCATAGAGAACTATGGATTATGTCTCCTCTCCCCGCTCGGACAATAGGCCGCGCGGGGAGATAAGTGACATGTCATATTACTAGCGGCGAATACGCGCAGCTTGTAATGAATGTCTATGGGCCGCGAGCTCCCGTAGTCCCGACGTATTTGCGGGGCGTAATTACGCCCCGCAATTATGCCGTGTAAACATAGCCTTATGGTCCCTGAACTCTAAACTGCACCAAGAGACGAAACAAAGAAACATTATGGGTTTGTGGCTGTCAACCCATTTTCATTTACTATAAAAAATTTTAAAAGAATAAACTTAATTTTGAAGAACATTAAGAGACAATGGCTCTATGTTGTTGTTGGGGTTGTGGGAATAGGAGAGAACGTCACAACAGAATATGTTACTGAGGATTTCTGGGTTCCAATTCTATGATGTAATGCATCTTTCCCCAATGGTTATTTTCATGATTGATTTCTGTGTGCTATATAAATGCTCGTCTGTAGAGAAACAAAAGGAATGGTGGACAAATGGAATCCCTTATATCTGTGTGACTCAAGGTTCTTATGGTAAATTTTATTGTAGTTCCTGGGGGATGTGGGTGGAATACAGGAGAGGACTGGGGGTATAAACCAAAGGCGGCCCATGATAGAGTTGAGAAAAAATGGTAAAAGTCTGCTAACACACATGCGCCTTAGGAAATCTGCAGTTAGATGAGCAAACTGCAGAACAGGTGAGTGTTTGCCACATCTAACAATTAGAAACCCATCACCTGGGAATGCTGAATCATATATATTGGGAATGTATTTGTCAGCTAGAAATTCTAAGGGTGCTTTCACACGGTGCGGTTTTGGTGCGTTTTTGATGCGTTTTTTTGGATGCATTTTTTGTGCAACAATGTATAGCATTAATTATTGTGCCTTCCTGCACAAAAAACGCAACCAAAAAAACGCATCCAAAATGCACCAAAACTGCACCGTGTGAAAACACCCTAAGGGTACTTTCACACAGCACAGTTTGGTGCAGTTTTAACTATGCTCCAATTAAACTGCTTTTATTACCAGCAAGCTTCTTTCAGTTGTCAAAATTGTTCAGTAAGTAATCAATTACTGTGTTTGAAGTCTTATGGATTACAAACACACTAATTGATTACTCACTTTTCAAGCAGTTTAGATAAGTGAGGAAGGGAGGGAAGGCGTGGCTTGCAATGCAGAGAAAGACGCTGCTAACTAGAGCTCCATTCAGGCCACTCATAAAAGAGGATTCTGCACCTGTAGAATGGGTCCCAGACACAATAGAAGGAGTCAGAAGGGGTCCCTGAACTCCTCCCAAGCTGAAATATCAATCTCCAGATAATGGGCCAAACAAGGCCATACACTCGCCCTTACCCCTGTTATAACTCCCCAAGCATCTCTCCTATCTCCTCACTTCAGGGATTTATTGCTGATCCTCTGTTGGAAGTCTCTAATAGCCCTGCCTATACATTAAACCCTGAACTTCCTGCAGTTGAGGATTGCTGGCTTGATTCTCTCTCAGGCTCTAGGAGACCACAAAGAGTTAATAATACTGACAATAACAGATCAAACTCTATTGTTAACTCAGCACGTGCGTCACCATGTATACCCAAAGATGTAGCCCTATCCACTTTAAAGGGCCACCATGAGTTACAGGCATTATTATCCTTATTGCCAACAAAAAGCACTAGCTCAAGATCTAAAAAAATTCTTGGAACCAAAATCTCAAGGCAGTTTAGTCCGATATCAAAACTCTTCAAGATAAAGTGCATAATCTTGAGTCTTTTCAATCTTCTGTTCAACGTACCATCGCTAATATGCAAATCTCCATTGCAAACCAACAAGCCTCCCAACAAAGCCTTACTGAACAGCTAGATGATCTCGAAAACCGCAACAGGAGGAACAACATTAGAGTGTGAGGTCTCCCGGAGACCATAAAAATCCAGGACTTGGGAAAATCGCTGACTAAATTGTTTAACTCCTTACTGAGAGGGCAGGATTACAAGCATATCGAAATAGACAGGGCTTATAAGGCGCTGCAGCCACAGAGCTAAGATACTTCCAGACCACGTGACATATGTCACATCCACTATTTCGCAATTAAGGAAGAAATAATGAAAAAAGCAAGAGCGACGCCAACTATTAGCTTTTAAGGAGTTAAAGTTTCACTCTTTGCGAACCTATCCAGAAGAACATCGTGCTTGAGAACAGTAATTAAGCCTCTAAACAGTCTTGCAAGCAAATCACATAATCTACCGCTGGGATATTAGCTTCCTCTTCATGCTCGCACCAGTAATGGAACAATCTCTTTCAAGTTGCCAGCTGATCTACCAAATTTCTCTCAGCGCTCAAACTTCCACCGATATCCTTAACCAACTGAGACTCTCTTTTAGCACCACCCATGCATTTACAGATTTAGAACAACTTGGCATGTGGATCTTCTGTTTCTGCTACACCAAAAGATCAAAGGCCATACAGAAATGTAAAAGTTGTCTCCAGGCACTGGAAGAGATCTTCCTTACAGCATTAGGGCGGGGGGAGGGAGGGAAAAGGGGGTTTCTCTTCCCTTGTTTTGCTCTTCTCCTCCCTTTCTCTTTCTTCACACTCTCACCTTCCTTTCTCACTTTTTCTGAGAACCCTACTTTCTGCAACTCCTTTATATTGATCAGTATGCAGATCTTCTGTTCAGTTTCAATACATGTAGTAACTAATTTCATACACCAAATGGACACTATGCCTTTCTGTCCACCCCTTTTTTGATAGTTGAGAACTATTTGACAACTTCTAGTTTAGTTAGAGTGATAATTATAATTTACAAATTAGCTAATCTCCGGTAGCTAGTTATGCTGCATCTTTTAGGTCTTTCCAATGGCCTTTTCAGTTATGGTTAGGCTTTTTTTGTATGCTGTGCATTAATAATGTTGAATTTTATTGTGAAATGTGTTGCTTTGTATCTGGCTCGTGGGGGTGCTCTGTTCTGGCTTTGAATGTTATATTTAGAGATGGGCGAATTGATTCTAACGAAGTGGAATTCGTTTAGAATTTCAGGAAAACTTCGGTTTCTGAACGAAGTCGAAAGTTTGGGGACTTCGGGTGAACGAAGTGTGCTTTTGATTGATAAAATGGCTGCGAGCACATGACGTTACATGGGGCAAAGCACTCTGGGAGGAAGAAGGGCATAGCCTGCATGAAATGTGCAGAGATGAAGCCAATCAGAGACCGGTGGGATTCTGTGACGTCACCGCACTATATAAGTCCAGGCGCGACGCTGGGAGCTCACACTCCTCTGACTCTACTGATTAGGGAGGGTGCTGCCACGGCTGCTTGTAATAGCTCTTACTGAAGAACTGATTTTTATACAGCGATTTCTCAGAGACTGCTTCTCTTAACATTCTATTTCTGATTTTGTGGGGTATTGGATCTGAAGTCCAGTGTGCGTCCAATGCAGCTGCATATACATTTTAATGCTATCTGCTCACAGCACATTAAATATCCAAGGGGGATCTAAGCCTGTTCCTGTTGTATTCATTTAAAGAAACAGCGTTTTTACAATACAAATACTACTTCATTTTTGGCTGCTCAATTCTTTTGCACAGTTTACACTCAGGGGTTAATTAAGCGTTGTTTTTCTGCTGTGGTGACTAAAATAAACCGTCTTTCACCGCCAAAAAATACATTTTTTCTGCAGCCCAATTCACAAGTGAAAGTTAATTACAATTTTTTTCTTGTTGGTAGCGAGAAAAACCCATTGAAACACCTACAAAGCCCGAAGTTTGGGGTTTGTAAAATTTTTTTGGAGCAATTTAAAACCCCAGGGGTTAACGTTGTTTTTTCCGGGCTGTGGTGACTAAAAAAAACCGTCTTTAAACCATCAATAAAATTACTTTTTTCCCCTGAAGCCCTTAAAAAAAGAAAAAGGTTAATTAAAAAATTTTCTCTTGTTGTTTTACGTAAAAAACATGCCATTTTTTAACCGCTAAAAAGCTCGTATTTGGGGTTTTGCTAAATTTGGTTTTGTGAAAAATTTAAAATATCCGGGGGTTTAAATTTAAAGGGTTTTTTTTTTCCGCTGTGGTGACAAAAATAAACCGTCTTTAAAACTCCCAAAAAAAAACTTTTTTTTCCTGTGCCTTTTTCACAAGCAAAGGGTTTTAAATTAAAAATTTTTCCCCTTGTGGTAGCTTTGAAAAAAGGGCCAAATTGTAACAGGGCTACAAAACCTCGTAGTTTTTTTGGTTTGCTCAATTCTTTTGGCGAAAATTTACTTCCGGGGTTTAAATTTAAGCTTTTGGTTCCGAAAGGTTTTTATCAGTAAAAAGAAATTTTTGTTTTTTCACCCCCAGAAAAAAATTCGGTAGCAAAATTTCATACCCAAAAGGGTTTAAAATTTAAAGCCTGTTTTTTTGGTTTTTTATATTCAGTAAAAATCCCACAGATTTTTTAAAAAGGGCCAATATAAAAATTTTTTCCTGCCCATTTGTGGAGCGCAATTTATACCCAAAAGGGTTCCCCAAAAAGTTTTTAGTGGGTTCATTTGGAGTCAAATCCCAGGGGTGTGTTTTTATCATATACAGAATTTTCCCATCAAACCAGTGTCTTTTCATTTTAGAAAAAAACAGAAAGTCAACAGAAAAGGGGGCAGGCTCTTAAACCTGCGAGTGGCAAGGGCAAAAAAAACATTCCAGGCCCGGGGCGCAAGCAAAAGAAATTTAAACTCACGAAAGGGGTAAACTCGCTGAGGCCACAAACTGCCGCTGTCATCTAGCCCCGTGGTAAACTAAAAACCAAAAAGGGGGTTTCCCTTGTTTGGGTTACTAGGCCCATCCACTTTCCCCCCAACGTGACATTGACAAACCCAGCCAAAGTCGGGGGGAAACGTCAGACAAAACCCCCTTGTTGGAAAGGGCCCCGGAGCGTTTTCCAAGCGGCCCTCACCTGTCCTAAAACCCGCCTCTGCCCCCACCCGGGTTTCCCTCACCCAGAGATCTACTATTTGGTCTGGGTCGGGCCCAAACTATTTTGCGAGGTTGAACAATTTGAGGGGGGAAAAGTTCAGAAACAAATTGGCAGCATAAAAAAGGGGGGCCAATTTCCCCTGCTTTTTGAAAGTAGGCGGCAAAGTTTAGAGTTGGGGTTTGGCATGGGAGGTCATTTGGGTGGGGGGGTCAGCCTCTGCAAAAAACCCCAAACTGGTGATGGGGGAAAAGCAGTAACGATGAAACCCAAAATAAAAAGAGGGATGTACTGCCCGCACTTGGGGAGCCGGGTGGGCAAGGTTAATCATGGGTCAGGAAAAAAAAAAAAAAAAGGGCGTCAGCTTGCGCCGGGGCAGGGGCCAACCAACAAAGGTGGGTTGTTGGCCGTGGGGTCAGGGGGTTACAGCAGTGTAAAGGTGGGGGAGCCAAGGGGCCCACGGGGTAAAAAAACCCGCTTCGCAGGTCCAAGAAAGTAGCGGCACTGGGGCTCAGCGAGGCAGGGGCGTTTAAAAGCACTCAGTGCGGAGCTTTGGCGGAAAAATCCGTTTACACGGCGGTGTGGCAGTTTTTTTGCAAAGAAAAGGGTGGACCCGAATATGGTATAGGGAAAAAATCTGTGGGCAAAAAATTTAAAGCGTTTTCCCGGGAGCTAACATTGGCACCAGGGGGCCCTGCGCCCAACACATCCCAGCATCACCAATCGGGGGGCCTGGGAGAAACGGGGGCTCAATGTTTGGCCCAAACCTGCCAAATTGCAAAAACAAGCAAGCAGCAGCGCCCAGGGGCCCGGGCATGCCTTTTGACCCAGTAAAAGGCCCCACCCCCTCTGAAAGGAAGGGGGAAGCTTTTTTCCCTCTTTGACATAAACTCCCGGTCCAGATGCTTGTCCTGGGCTACTCAGGGGCCCCAAAGCAGTCGTTCTCGAGGCGATTGCAAAGAGCCCAACAGTATGCGCCCAAACCACCCTAAGGTGCAGAAAGCGCCCCTTGCTTTTTTCCAAGTTGTTTGGTTTCTGCTGTCCCTCCCTTTCCCAAAAGGTGGACTCTGCAAACCCTTCAGAGAAAACTAATTTGGTTGTGCCGAGCCGGGGATGGAGAGTTCCAAGCCGAATTTCCTTTTCCAAAAAAGGGAGTAAACCCGGGACTTTTATAAATATGTAAACAAAAAGGTATGCCATTCCCTTGAGGGTTATCGGTTTTTTTTCCAAGGTTTTCACCAGCGCGGACGTCCCAAACGTAACCAAAGGTTTAGGGGCCAAATACAAAGTCCTTTTCGGCCCACTGGGTGGGAAAGTTCTTCCTGCCCCGGGCCCCAAAACCCAAAAACTTGGACAACCCAGCGCCGCTTTCTCCCCACGTTGTCAAACTGCGGCTCCTGCCACCAATGTCCGCCTCCTCCTCCACCACCCCATTTTCAGCCTCCACAAGTAATGCCCATCAAAAAACCCCCATTTGAGGGCAAAAGCGGTGTCACGCCCTTCTAAAACCTGGGTTGCCTCCCGGGGAAAAAAGTACCCCCAGGGGAAAGACTGCCCCGCGTCATGCAGCAAGAAAAACGGGTGTGTGGCTTTCTCCCCCGGAAAAATGCAAACGGAAACCCTGGTGAGGACAATGGAAGTAAAATTTGGGGTCCGCGCTGCACCCAAGAGGGATTGGGCCATGCGCCCTGGCAAGGGGCACGGTTCAAACTGGTTGTGAAAAAGGTTTCCCGAAGTCTTTCCCCCCGATCTTTTAGAAATTTTTGAAAAAGGGCCAGGAAACTGTGCATGGTTTCTTCATCCATTCCCACAAAGCCAGGAACACGCCCCTCGAGTTTTCAGCAGCAAAAACGGCTTCCCCCCCCCCACTCTGAAAATGCGTGTATCCACCCCTTGGAAATTCCCGCCTGCACATGTTTTGGGCCCCCTGTAAAAACAGAGAAAGGGCCATTTAAAGAATTTTTGATGATCCAGGCGGGCGGAATACTCCCCTGTGTAAAATTTTTTGTACCCAGTGGCAACTCATGGGAAAACCTGCCGGGTTTTTGAGGCCATTCAAGGAAAGGGCCCCGTTATTTGTCAAATGCCAGGGCTACCCGGGTGAAAAACGTCATTTCCCCTGCTTCATGTCCTGGAAAAAGGGTGCTGAAAAATCTGGGCTGGGGGAGGGGACTGGGGAAAGTGGCGACTACGTCTCGTGGGCCCCAAAAGGCCGGTGGGGACGAAATGGAGGAGGAGGGAGGGCATTTTGGGGCAGAGGGATTTTTTTGGGGAAATTAAATGGATTTTTTACCCAGGGGACAAGGAGGAGGAACAAGGGGCACTGGAGGGGGTAGATTGGGGAGAGGGGAAAACGAGGCAAATGACCCACAAGCACCCTGGCAGTATACAGTGGAGATGGATGCAGGGAGCCCCCCGGAGTCACTTTTGCAGATGGCCCCAGCATGCCCGATTTGCCGGGGTTTGTGACCCGCCGAATAGTCAGCATCCGGCGAGGGATGACTTTTGGCTCTCCCCCCCTATTTGGCCCTCCCCTACCAGTCCAAAAAAGGGGGCCTTTTTCCCAGCTATTGAGGGAAAGGGCAAACTAAATACCCAAAGGGAAATCCTCCGGAGTCAGTTGGCCACTGCCTAATTTTTCCCGGGACCCTCCCTCCCCTTTACAGGTCTTGGGAAAGGGGGGGTTCTTCAAACGCTCATGTTTTTTTACTGCCGCGGCTGCTGGGGGAAGGGGGGGGGTCCCGGGGGCCCCGTACCCCTCCATCAGAGCCACCTAAGTCTGGGGGTCACTGATGAACAGCTTCCTTTACCCCCTTGTAGGAGGGAAAAGGGCCCGCAGCAGGCAGGGCCTGGAGCAGACCCTAAACCAACAGGTGGTGGCCTTCCCTTTGGGCAGCACTCGCCACCCCAGTTAGAAGATCCCCTGGACTATTGGGCAGCCCCAAAATGGAGTGTGGGCCCCAATTTTCCGAGTTTGCAGTGGAGAAGCTGTCCTGCCCGGCCAGTTGTGTGGGAAACAGAAGGGAGGTTTTCAGGGGCGGCGGGGGCCCCTCTTTTAACCCAAGGAGAACCGGGTTGTCCACGGGAAATGTGGGAAACGACTGCCTTTTTCAAGAAAGAATCCCGGCGTGAATCCCGGGCCCGGGTTTCCCCCACACCCCAAAGCCTTAAAGGCGTCAAATTCATCCCGCCCTTTACGCTTCACCCAAACCCGTGAGAAAAGAGTCCTGGGTTCAAACTACCTGCCTTTAGCCACTTTTTTTATGCCGCCACCCGCCTGATGCCAAAACATTCGACAGTTTCTCCCCTTCCCCCAACCCAAACCCTTTTCCCCGGGACGGTATTTTTTCCACCCACCTCCACACTTTTTGTTTTTTGTGCCACCCGCTGACCATGCTGCTCTGT
>JAODAL010070351.1:0-15957 GCA_025379985.1 Phyllomedusa bahiana | reverse complement strand
CCCTTCATCTTTCGCCCCCAAAGATTTGGGAACTTTTCCAGTGTCTTTTAATAGAGCTTGTCTGTGTTCGCCCGCGGAGGCCCCCCCCCCGTTTCCCCCCCGCCGGGGAATTTAAAAGCGGGAAAATTTGTTTGTTTAAAAAATTCTCTAGCAAAAATACAAAAAAAATTTCAAATCTCTAATCTAACAAAATTGGGAAGGGATCCAGTAATAGTAGAAAGTTTCTCTGTGCAGAAATAAAAAATTTTGCGGGCCCTGTTTGGCCACGGGCAAGGCACGTCCTATTCCTAAAGAACGCTGGAGACCCCAAAGGTGAACGGGGGGGCTGTTCAAATGTTAAAAGAGGTCATGTGTTTTTTCCAGCCAATTGCAACCATACACACCCCGCCCTGACGTCGCCCCAACTTCTAAACCCTGCTCTATTTGTAATCTGATTTGCGGGCCCCCAAAAATTGCCGGGAAGCGCCGAAAATGGCGCGATCTTAATAGATGATCCCACAGTTTTTTAACCCTTAATTTTGCATGACTGAAAATTTCGATCCCATAAAAAACCTTGCCCATTTCAAAATTTGTCGATAAAAACGCTCAAAACTACTGCTACATGTTTTAAAAAGGGAGAAAAAGGCTGGAAGATTGAAATATTGTTCTGTGGGGAAAAATTTAGTAAATATTTGTATTTTTTTCATTTAAAGGGGAAATTTATCGCTTCATCTGGTTTGTGTGGTTTTTCCCTTTTACTTTCATTTTTCCCGGTCCTAAAAACCCGGGGGGTTTCTTTCCCCCCCCAGTGGGTGTTTCTTAACTGAAGGGGGTAACATCTTCCCCCCCTTTAATGTTTGCCGCTCCCAAACAGTGTTTTGTTTGAGAAACAGGGGAGGGGTTTGCACATCCCCCTTCTCTGTCTGAGTCCACATGTCACTGTTGGGCGTTCCCTCCCTTGCAGTCTTATTTTTTAAGAAACTGCTTGTTTTCAAACCACGAGCCCGCCCTTCCCGTCAAAACAGTCTTTTTGACTCAGACACTGAACGCTTCTCCCTCACAGCTGGAAAAAAATTTTTTTCGTTAAAAAAAAGTCTCCCCATACCATCCGAGCAGCACACCAATCTGTCTCCCTTTTATGTTTTCAAAGCGGGGCATTGGCAACCCAGCAAAATTTCCCGATTTTCTGGGTTGTACACAGCTGCAGTGTCACTGTGCTTCTGCTGCCTGTGCAGAGTGAAATTTGGGGCTGGGGCCCCTTTTTCCGAGTGAGGGGAGGCCCCGGAATGCATGCTCCCGTGAAAATGACTGGGGGGCCCGGCAGAATGTAAAAATTTGTAGGTCATCAACCAATAAATTAAAGGGGGTAGGAAAACCCCACCAGTACTGGGGGAATTTTGTTTACACAAAACAAAAATAAGGAAGTAGTGAAAACCAAAACAACTTTGCAAATGAAATCCAAAATTGCAAAGTTCCCTTTTTTCACTGTTCCCTTATCAAACCCATTTAATGTAATGATAAAACCCCCCTTTAAAATTTCCTGCTTTTTGGGGGGTTAAGGATGCAGAAGTTGGATTATAGTGACTTACACCATCTTTTAAGTATACGAGGTGGCTGTAAATCACTGTTTAAGACCACCTAGGACTCTTAAAAAGGAAAAGCAGGTATAAAGGGAAAAAAAATACAATCTTTTCCCAAAGAACAATATATCAATCTGCTCAGCTCTTTCAGGCGATCTGATTGCATTTTCAATTTTTCTGATTTGCTAGTAAAAGTATATTTTTAATATGCTTCTGTATTGTTTAAACAAACTTATTACAACAGCCAAAATTTAAAATTAGTATGTGTCCAACATTTAAAGGGGGATTTTTTTCTTCGCAGTTAGCCTTTTTAAGTGCTCTCACACCCTCTCATTACAAAAAATTCAGGGCGTTTCTTCCCCCCCCCCAGCTGGTTTTTTTTAACCAAAGGGGAACATCACCCCCCCCTTCACTGTTCAGGCGGGCTCCAAAGTCCTGTGCCCCTCTCCCTATGCAGAGTATGAAAGAGCTGTTTCATACCACAGGCTTGCATTCATGTTAAAAATGAATCCAGTCTTGTATAAACTCCTCCGGGAGCTGTGCAAGTGAAATGCCCCCCGGCCTCTAATGCCCTTCATGTTTGGGCACAGTCACACAATTTTTGTTTTTTCTGTTTAAAAAAAAGCCCTCGGGTTTTATCTGTTTATTCTGGTTTGGCGTGAAAAGTGCCAATCCCTTTTTTGGTGAGAGCAGGAATGCAACTCTTTTTATACAGCTGACCATGGGCTAAACAGAAGTAAATGGCTCCAGCATGAAATGCAAGGAGGAGGGATCCGACCAGGCTGGATCAGGTAAACAAAAACAGAAGATAAGGGGACTGAAAACAAACAGCTTTGCTAATAAAAAAATAATTGCAAAGTTGTTTGTTTTCACTGTCCCCTTATTCTGAAGACCATTCAATAAAATGATACAACCCCTTAAAATAAGAAAGCTTTAACCCACAAGATTCACATTGGCTTGGTAGGTTTAATACTGCTGCAATAAGAAGAAGTATTTTCATTACATTCATAAGCAATTTTCTACAGGCCATCATCTAATCAATTAAAACCCAGAAGATAAAAGGCTGCATGTCTAACAGACTGAATAGGATTGGAGTCCAGGATCAATATGGTGATAATAGTTGCCATCTGTTTATTTTGCTGGGATTCTTGTCTGGAGTATTCCAGAAATAAAGTCTAACTTCAATATCTAGAACACTTTAGTTTAATTGTAATAATTTATATTTGTGTAGTTTAAATAATAGAAGAATAATCTTTTAATTTATGGACTGTGAATGGTGACACATAAGGATGTATTTCCATTGTTAGCTTTTTATGGTTAAAACCATGTCATAGTACAATAAATATTAGTATAAAATATTATATATTTTTGGCAGCTTGTCAGTTCACACAAAAGCAAACATATCCGTAAGTCAAGGCTGAATAAAAAAACCATGGTTTGGTTGGACGGCCATCCCGGATAAAGACTGTGTGTGAAGATTTTTTAATCTAGTTTAATCATAGTTGCCAACTTTTGAAAATGGAAAAGCAGGAGACTAAAGAGGGCACGCCCATCTTTTTGTGTGCCACGCCCCTTTTAAAAAGCCCCCCCCACTCCGCCAACTAATAATGGCTTTGGGAAAAAAGCCAGGTAGATGCCCTATAGCCAGTAGTCCCCCCCTAACCAGGGATCCCCTTTCAGGAGGTGATGCCCCCTTGTACAAGGTAGTGCCCCTCTGTAGTTTTGTTAGATGCCCCCCTTTTTTAGCCCGGTTTGGGCCCCCCTTTTAGCCCGGTAGTGCCCCCTTTTAGTAGTAGGGAGTTTCCCCCCCTTTTGTGCAGGTAGGTAGTGCCCCCTTTTTAAATCAATAGGTAGTCCCCTTTAGTAGCCAGCCAGGTAGGGAGGCCCCCTTTAGTACCAGCCAGGAAATTTCCCCCATGTAGCCACCCGGTTTTTCCCCTTGTAGCCACCAGATAGTTGCCCCCATTGTAGCCACCAGGTTCCCCCCATTGAGCCCCAGGGATTGCCCCCATTGTAGCCCCCATAGTGCCCCATTGTCCACCTATTGCCCCCATTTTAGCACCAGGGAGTTTTCCCCCATTGACCAGCCCGGGGTTGCCCCCCCTTGAGCCAGCCAGGGAGACCCCCCCCCCATTGTAGCCAGACAAACCCCCCATGTGTTTTAAAAAAAATAAAAAATAAATTTCCCCTTACCCGGGCCGGGTCCTGCGCTCCGGGCGCGGCTCCTGCCCCCATCCTCAGCGACGCAGGGGGAAGAGAGAGCCGCGCGTCATTTCCCCTGGCGCTGCTGATGCACGGCGCGCAGCGGCTGCTGTACAAAAGGGGGGAAGGGAGGAGGGGGCGCTCCCCCTGCCTCCCCCCCGCACAGGAACCGGGCGGTGGCGGCCCCGCCCCGTTCCCCCCGGGGGGGACCCGCCGCGGGCCCTTTAAAGGGCCCCGGCCTTTTGGGGCGGGGGAAAGCCCAAATCCCCCGGGAGGGCGGGGGGGGGGCCCCAAAAAGCGGGACCCCCCCGCCAAAAAGGGAGAGTTGCATTATGAGTTTAATAGACAGAAATAAAAAAGTTTTTTTTTTTAAATTTTTACAAGCAAAAATTGACCAAAATTTGACCCAATTTTTGCGCTTTCAGGATTTTAAAAGCATCAAAAATATGATCGTTCAGGCAGCCTCATAGGCTACAATAGGAAAATAGTCTCCACAGGTCGTTCTTTCTTGAGTCTTTTTTCCCGGCATATTATACAAAAATGTTGTTTTTCTTTGTTTTATAATCCTTGTCATACCTCCCCCCAAAAGGAGATTGGACCTCAAAGTTAAGGCCTCTACCTCTCTCCCAGACCAGGGAGGTTTGTACAGAGGTGGAGGACAGTGAGGCAGGTTCTATCAGTGGTTAAACATTTTATACAATAAAAAAGTTTAAATATTTAGGATTTCATCCCTTATTTCAATCGGCACAGCCTTTTCTAAATCTAATCCCTTTCAAGCGCTAGACCCCTTAGATTCTCCTACAATTTTTCCTTGTGATCCACACAAGTGAAATACAATTTTATAGAACCCTATATCTCACAGAGCTCAGCTTCTCTCCTCTATCATATAACCCTATATATCACAGAGCTCAGCTTCTCTCCTCTATCATATAACCCTATATATCACAGAGCTCAGCTTCTCTCCTCTATCATATAACCCATAAATCACAGAGCTCAGCTTCTCTCCTCTATCTATATAACCCTATATATCACAGAGCTCAGCTTTCACTCCTCTATTCCATTTAACCCTTTCTATATCACAGAGCTCAGCTCCTCTATCATATAAACCCTATATATCACAGAGCTCAGCACCTCTCCTCTATTATAAAACCATATATATCACAATCCCAGGCTTTCTCTCCTCTTTCATATAACCCATATATCACTGAGCTCAGCTACTCCCTCTACCATATAACCACTAATAATCACAGAGTTTCAGCTTTCTCTCTTCTATCATAAAACCCTTTATATCACAAGCTCACTTCTCTGCTTCTATCATATAACACAATATATCACAGAGCTCAACCTTCTCTCCTCTATCATATCATCCTATATATATCACAGAGCTCAGCTCCCTCTCCTGCTACCATATAAACCCTATAATCACAGAGTTCAGCTTCTCTCTTTCTTCTATCAGATAACCCTATATATCCACAGAGCTCACTTCTCTCTTCTATCATATAAACTGCTCAAAGAACACAGAGCCTCAACTTCTCTTCTCTCCTCTATCGTGATAACCCTATATAATCACAGATCTCAACGGTTCTCCTCCGCTACCGTAAAACCCTAATAATCACAGACTCAGACTTTCCTCTCCTCTATCATATAATCCAATAAATCACAGAGTTCAGCTTCTCCCCTCAATCTTTCAACCATATATAACACAGCACTCAACTCTCTATCATATAACCCTATATATCACAGAGCACAGCATCTCTCCTCTATGTTATAACCCTATATATCACAGAGCACAGCTTCTCTCCCACTATCAAATAACCCAATATATCACACAGCTCAGCTTCTATCCGCTATCAAATAACCCGATATAACACAGAGCTCAGCCTTCTCCTCCTCTATCATATAACTCTATATATCACAGAGCTCAGCTTCTTTCCCTAACATATAACCTATCTAGCACATAAGCTCAGCTTCTCTCCTCTAATCAATAACCTTATAATGTTACAGAGCACAGCTTCTCCCCTCTATCACATAACCCTATATTTCACAGAGCTCAATCTCTCCTCATCATATAACCCTATGTATCACAGAGCACACTTTGTTCCTCTATCATATAACCCATATCTCACAGAGCTCAGCTTCTCTCCTCTATCAAATAAACCCTATATATCACAGATCTCATGTCTCTCCACTATCATATAACCCTATATTTCTCAGAGCTCAGCTTCTCTCCTCTACCATAAAACCTATATATAACAGAGTTCATCATCTCTCTCTATCATATAACCCCTATCTAACACAGAGCTCAGCTTCTCTCCCTCTATCATAAGACCCTATATATCACAGACGCTCACTTCTCTCCCTCTATCCCATATAAGCCTAAATATTCACATGAGCTCAGCTCCTCTATCATATAACCCAATATAATCACAGAGCTCAGCTTCTACTTCCTCTCCTCTATCAAATAACTCTAGTATATCACAGAGCTCAACTTCACTCCTCCTCTATCCTATAACCCTAGTATTATCACAGAGCTCACTCTCTCCCGATATCGTATAAACCCTATATACACAGAGTCTCATCTTTCGTCCTCTTCCATATAACCCTATAAATCACAGAGTATCACTTCTCTCCTCTATCATATAACTCTATATAAACACAGAGCTCCTCATCTTCCTCTCCTCTATCATTTATAACTCCTATATATCACAAGGCTCAAGCTCTCTCTCTATCATATAACTCTATATATCACAGAGTCTCAACTTCTCTCCTCTATCGTATAACCCTAATAATCACAGATCTCGAGCTTCTTCTCCCTATCGTATACCCTAAATATATCACAGAGCTCAGCTTCTCTCCTCTATCATATAACCCTATATATCACAGAGTTCAGCTTCTCTCCTCTATCTTCCAACCATATATATCACAGTACTCAACTACTCTATCATATAACCCTATATATCACAGAGCTCAGCTTCTCTCCTCTATCATATAACTCTATATATCACAGAGCGCAGCTTCTCACTCTATCTTTATAACTCTATATATCACTAGAGATCAGCTTCTCTCCCTCTATCATATAACCCTATAAATCACAGAGGCTTCAGCTTCTTTCCTCTATCTTATAACCCTATATATCACAGAGCTCAGCTTCTCTCCTCTATCCATATAACCCTGTATAACACAGAGCTCAGCTTCTCTCCTCTATCATATAACCCTATATATCACAGAGCTCAGCTTCTTTCCTCTATCATATAACCCTATATGTCACAGAGCTCAGCTCCTCTCCTCTATCACATCCTGTCACAAACTACATTACAGGTTCCCTTTTGGTTCAGTTATTTCTGTCAATGGAAAACAGTGCAAAACATTTCTTTTTATTAAATGGGCTTTTCAATTCTGCTCAAAACTTTGTGTATTGATCGCCAAACATAGAACTTAGTCAGAAAAGAACTAGAAGAACATGAGAAGAAGCTTGTAAATCATTTTTGATCTCACCAACTTTTAGGCCGTGTTCACACGGCTATTCCCAGATCTGATTTGGACGCAATCCGGCTCACAAACGCTGTGAATAAGGGGAGGGACGGGGGCGGGCCGGAGCGCTGCCCGGGGCGCCGCCCCCCCGCCCATAGACTTGCATTACCACGGCGCGTAATTGTCGCCTTGGAATAATGTGCATGTCATTTCCCTCCCGTGCGACCGGTGGAATTCGCCGAGCGGGGGAGGAGCGACGGAATCGCATATTGTACTCTATGAGAGCAGTGGATTACCGTAAATGACTCAGACTCCGACGGATTGGCGCCGTACTGCAAGCGCAAATCCGGCGCGCAGTACGTCGCCAATCCTCAGACAAATAATCCGTGTGAAACGAGGCTTAAGGTTTTCATTATGCAACACAGAAGTGGCAATTACAAAATAAGATAATTTTCTACAACCTTAAATTCATAGTTGTCAATCTTGTAACTTAGTATGTAGAACAAATCACTTCTTTGTGCTTCATTTTGACTTTTGAGTGGAGTTTATTTTAAACCAAATTTCCAGGTTCCTGAAGGTGTGATTGTGCTGCATATCATACAGATTATTAATGAATGAATGAATGAATGAATCAATGAATCAATCAATCAATCAATCAATCAATCAATCAATCAATTATTCAATAATATCTTCAAAAGGTAACATCCAAAGTTGCAGCTACTGTATACAGATATACTGGGGCACCACAGCTCTACTGATGAAATTGTGGGCATGGTCTTCTACACAAGCAGTAGCTACAGCATAGGACCAAACATAACCGCAGATCTTTGCGACCTTCTGCCAGTTTTCAGCTCCTCTGAAGCAGTACTGTGCAAACAGCACATGTAAATGTCACAAGCATGTGATGACTTATTCCATTTACTAGACTGTGCTAGAAATAGACCTTGGAAGAATCTACAGTTTGTGGTTTGTCTCGGATTACTGTTTCTCCAATACATTGCCATAACTTTCTCCATTAATTGCTAGTATACTTCTTTGTAAATAAGAGAGGTATAAACATAATTATTCTGGCCCTAAACTGTTATTAATTTTATCCTTAATCTTTCCTAGTGTTATGCTTTGGATTCAAATGAAAGTCAAATTCGACTCAAATCCAATGATGTGCGTGGGCCAACCTGAATCTGTATTAGGCAATAATGAGATGAAATGCTAACATAACTGTGACCTTAACCCTAAGTTAGGGATAAGTTTGCCTTGGAAGTTTTAGGAGATGAATTTATTTGTCTCTACATGAAGGGGGAACATCTCCTTCCTGGGATAGACCAAATTGTGAGACGCGTGAGTAGAGAATGGTGAGAAGGGGAGTGGGGGGTGCGCGTATTTGTACTTGTCGAGGAGGGCGTCTGCTAGCAAACAGTTAGGTGTTGGAAAGTTGCGGATGATAGATTGATAAATAGAATGGTTGATAAAAAAGGGCCCAATTTGTTTTGACCAGCTGATCCCCTGGCAAAAGCAAAAGGGGATTTTAGGCCAAGCCAGCATCACCCATCTGCATACAGCAGCTGTCAGCATTTGGCGTCATGTCAGTGGCAAGCAGAGTGTACTGCTGGCTGGTGGGAAGCAATGATGCTCAGAATGGGAACATCCTCTCACTTGGGGATAACACCAAATCGGTGAGAATTTTGAATTGCCTTTTTTGGCCCTCTACTAAGCATCTCATTCACAAGCAGTATCGAAAGGACTGAGAACTCAAGCCTCGTCTATTGATGTAACAAATCCTCAATTTACTTTTGACCCACTGAGTCTTCAGAAAGCAAAAGGGATATTGGGTCTGTCCATGTAACATTAGCGTTGAAGGCTAAAATCTGGTCCAACATCCCAGCCAACATTATTTCCAGTTACTTTAAGATGGGCACAATGTTATAGTAGCCCAAAGTGATGTAAATTGTCACATCTGACCTCAGTTCTGGTTACCGCTACATTGGGCCTATGGTTAAGTTACCAGCAATGACATTCAGCGGGATATTGGAGCAAAAGATAGGCTCAAACTGGTAAGATAACCCTCTAAAATCCCTTAAATTTAGGTTTAGCATTACAGTTACGGTTAATGATAGGGCTAGAGAAATATTTTGGGTTCAGGACATCCCAAACCTGAATTATTTTATCTTTGTCTGGGCATGTGTCGAATCGAACAGGACTCTATTTAAGTTACACTATACTTTACACTGTCTTTACAACTACTTTTGGACAAGCACTGACCTCGTGCTACATGGCAGATAATGCACCATGATATCATCGAACAAAATGTTATTGCAACTTTTTCAAAAATTTCGAAAAGGTTTCTTTTACAGGTAGGAGTAGATAATACAAATAGCTATGCTATCACAGAGCAGCTGAACTTTGTTATATTCGTAAGATCATGGGTGAGTTTCAATTTGTTACGTGACTGGATAATTTTCATGGCGAACTGCCCTTGCACTTACACTGTATCTGAATATTGGTATGTTATCCGGGTAGGATACATACCTTATTTATGAACAGGAGAGAATACTTCATAGATGGATTAACTATTCTTATACTAATTTAAAGGTGTTTTATGGCATTTCTGGCATGTAGATACAATATGCCATTACTGCTTGACCCGATTGGGTCCCACCTGACATTCATCACCTATCTTGAGAACAGGTTCTTGAAAGTCTCCATTGAGAACAGAAAGGTAGTTAGAACTTTCTTATTCATTTCAATGGAAACACTGAGCCCAGCCGAGTGGGTGTGCTCAGCTGTATTTGGAACTCCCATTGAATAAATTGGACAGGTCCAACCACCTTTCTGTTGTCAACAGAGACTTTTTGTGCCCACTCTCAAGATAGGTGTTGGTCCCAGATGTGGGACCTGCACCTATAATCACACGATTATAATGTATCCTATTGATATGCCATAAATGTGTGAGATGGGAAAACCCTTTAAGGGTGCGTCCACATGGGAGTGACAAAATACTGGTCTGATTCTGTCTTTTGACGTCTTTTGCATGGTTTTGGGGGACAGTTTTGTCCGCAGATTGTGGATTCGCCCGTACCTCTCAACCATTGAAATGCACACCTTCAGCCCAAAAACCGGGTGGAAAATCAAGCATAGTCTACATTTTTCGGAACGCTGACGGTGTGAAACACCTTCCGGCTGAAAATCCATACAGTGGGGACTACTGAACGGATTTTCTATTAAAGTCTATGTGGATGATAGTTGTTTTTCAGACAGTTTTCAAATCCGAAAACCGTCTGAAAATCTGACTGAAAACCCTTGACTTACCCTAATTGTTTGAGCACTTGCACTTTCCACTCTTAGCAGTACTTACAGGTATCTTCACTCCCCTTGATATGTTCTTACTGCTGTAATTATTTTAATGTCTCTTATGAACCCTCTTGCATTTTAGTTTTTATCTAAAATTATTTTTTTTTGCAACTGTATGCTTTGTCTTTGTACTCTGTGTGGTGTGTATCAGCTGACTGTTTCTCCTTGTGTCCAAGTGGTAGTATAAAGTCATATCATTATGCATTGCCAGGACTACTGCAATTAATTGCTTGCATAATTTATTTGAAAATCAAATGCAATAACTAAATAGAATTAATCTGCTCCTCAAATATTTTTCTATATACTTTATACTCACTTTAATGACCTATAGGTCTAGCATATAACTCACCAAGCTGCAAAATGTTTCAGCCACACAAATAATTATGATTTACCCTCTTAGTAGGGATACCCATCTTTTATATGCATTATATCATATTCATTATTGTGATAAATATTGGATAAACTTGGTAAAATGTCTTAAAATTAGTTAATTGATGTCACTTCTTTTAGAAACAGGACATCAGTAAAGCTCTCCAAAAGGACACTGTGTGAAGGAAAGTACATCAGCCTGAAAAATGTCATTGTACATCAATGAGCCAAGAAATGCTCAGATATCCTGAAACCCAGCGAAATAACCTTCAGAGAGAACAAAGAATGAGGGATTTTAACATTTCACTGTAGATGAAAGAAACGGCACTGGCCCACGATCAGTGTCTTTTAATGACATATGACTCAGCTGCTGAATAAAGGTAGGTTTGCGCACAACAACTTTCCAAACCAATGATCGATGGCTTGAAAAATCATTTGCGAAGATCTGGTATATATTTCCATCAGTACAACCCTCACATTTGGCTAGGAGGGAACATGTGGGAGAAGAATTTTCATTGTTGCTTAACCACATATGTTATAAAACTCAAGTTCTAGGAATTAATGACTGTTATACAGGGTAATGTCACAATGAGTGGCATATATATTCACTTATACTGCCAATAATTGATTTTTACATGACCAATCAGAATCAAACAAATTGTGATGATTGGTCTTAAAATTAATGTCCACTTTTAAGTATTTAAAAAAAAATAGAAATGTATATCTTATGCATAGACACAGAGTCAAATGTTTACATACCTGCTCCTTGAAACCACCACTAAAGAGAGCTTATGAGCTTATTGTTTATCACTTTGTTATTCAATATATCAACAGTATGCAATAATTTCCTACACTCTAGTGGCGACTATGGGTAGTCAGTAATGTATTATTTGAAGCTATGCCTTCATAGAGGATTGGGGCTTTGTGATTTCAAAAGTAAATCTGTTTTCAACTCGTCCTGTCAGCAGCCCAATGGTGGGGATTCCTTTTAATGAGCCTTCTACTCTATAAAGTACAACTCCAGACTCTACTGTCTTGTGTTATTTTCTTTGTACAGACTAGCTAAATAGGGTAGGGAGACTTGTGCTGTTGATTGGACTAATGGAAAATAGAACTACATTCTAAATCATAAGCTTCCTAAATGTCCTTGTCAGCAGCACAATGATGGAAATGTAGCAGGCCCTAAAGAGGGACCTCATGAAAAGACTTCAAAAATCACCTCCAAAATTAAACATCCTCCGAGGATCTTTCAGGAATTCTGTAGTGCCACATAAATTGGGCAAAAAAACAGGAAGCAGCACTACATATCTGGTCAAGGCTTCATTGGCTGTAGAATTAGTCTTGGATTTACTACTTTAAGTCTTTAGAAATGGAGTGGAATCCAAGCCTTTAGCTCCCTGGGCCTAAAGTATAATGTCTTTAATACAATGGGAAATAGTTGACTTAGAGGTTTTTGGATCTTAGTGGATTCTCAAGGCTTCTAAAGAAGGAAGTTCTGACAGAAAAATTCTGAGGCATCTACTAGTGCCAAGAAAACTCAGACTTTCAATCCACTGGGAGTTTCTTTCAGGACTGAGCTAAGGTGAAACAAATGCTTTATTTATATGATTAAACATTTGGTTTTAACCCCGGTAGGAATCTGAGTAAGTCTTTATTCTGTCCAACCCTTATATATGAGTCTTTAGAACCCAAGTCCTGCAATTCAACATGATTAGCCAAAGTAATGACTAAGGGAGAGGTTAATTTGCAAGACAAAAACTATAAAGAAACAAGAACACGTCTCAGAACCAAGGGGAGATGATCCCAGGAATAATAGAATGCTAGCTCTTATCCTGCAGATGTACACTATCCTGTATCCTGTATTATCCTGTAATGTACACTAAGAACCTCAAATTTTTCAAGCATTCAAAGTAGCAGAAATGCTTTCCCAAAAATTCCTATTTTCTTTTTGATCTTTTTTTAGTGCTAGTAGTGTGCTGCTGATATTGGATTGTGTTTGCATTTTACCGCCAACCAGCTTGCACCTATGCTCATTTAAAAAAAAAAAAAAAAAAAATAATTTTGTAAATGCAGACCAAACATTGTTTCTCTAAAATATTTTGAACAATAGTTGGCTCATTAAAAATTACTTCCATTATATAAGTCTGAATAGAATTCCCCTTCATTATACTACTGATGAGGACGTAAGAGAAGCTCCATTTTAGAAAAACAAAGCATCAACTGGTACAAGGATAAATGAAAACAATAAGCAGCATAACAGTTTGTACCTAACGATATTGAAAATGGTGTTCAAGATTGGACATTACCAATTGGTCTTTGTACTTTTAAAAATGTTGATGTGTGGAAAACAATACCTTTACTAATTCTAGCTCCTAAGCACTGCAACTAAGTAACATATTCATAATTTTAACAGATGTTTTTGATATCAGGGTTTGGCTGTTTCTGACTTCAAGAACACATGCCAATGTACTTAAAGCTCGCTTCCGTGCTGCTTCACAGTAGGCCCAGACGCTAAACTGGTTCTTTGAATAAAAGTGGTAATAGAACAATTTGAACTGATTTCCATATTTCTTTTCTTAGTAGCAAACGTAGCACATATATGACTAAACAATTAGTGCCTTTTCCCCAGATGCAAATGAAAAGAATATTAGCTGTCAGAAAACCATAGAACAAAAGATTTTGAAGCATAACCGGCACACTTGCTCTAATTCATATTAAGTGGAAGTCCAACAGAGCAAGTTTGGAACATGAACAGAAGATTATCCAACTCAAATACTAATTATTGAAAATGCATTAATTACCAAATCAAAATAGAGAGATTTCAATGATTATTTAGTCAGTGTTTTTTTGTGTTTGTACCTAGATAGAAACACTGCTGAAAAGAACATTGGAAAGATTAGAGATCTATCTAGGATTCCAGAAATTGTTGAATTCTCAAAGGTTTGTTCAATTTTTCCTTTTGACAAAAAACTGAATTACTTTGCACAGAAGCCTTCCATTTACCCTCTAATGACTGATTATTTCATGAACCATTTTCTTGCACCAGTAACCACAAGTATGATGCCTTTGTGGGAATAATGTTTCCTTCTCTGGAAAAATTAAGTTGCTTATCAAAGAGGAAATTAAGGTTGTTCTCGGCATTTACTTTAGAAATCATGTATTCTGTTGCCTTCCTAACAATAGCATTGCTGATGTGCATCCCATTTAAGTCTAATCCCATACAGTGCTATTTAGCTGGATTCTAGTGCTCACATTGCTAAAGGTAAGGCCTTAGCTGACAATTAACATTGTGATTTTTCTGGTACTGGAGAGATAACTAGCAAATTTTCTATTGAGAACTAAATTTCGATTGGTACAGAAATAACAGAACAGTACTGCGGGTGATGGGCAAGTATTCTAGGACCTTAATAATGCCGTGCATTATACAGTTATCAAGTAGTTACTGCAAATAGGTAGGGAACTCCAAAGGAGCATTATTACAAAGTTGTAGAAAGGGTACTTTATCATAAAAGATACATTTTAATTGTATTATTTAAAACACAAAAATGAAAGTTGTTTTTAAAAAGGGAAAGACCCCCAAAATTTCATTCAAATAGGGGGTTTTTCATCCAAATAAACCTAAAGAGGGGAGGGGCTGATGAGGGGGAGGAAGTGAGCCCTTGAATTTAGCGAATAAGAGGGGGAAAGCTAGCTCGTGATATCAGGGGTTTTAATAGAGGATAGAACTAACTCTGTATAAATACATTAATGTTTTTTAAAAAAAAATGATAAGGAGTAGAAGCTGAGCTCATGTGGTATTAGCTTTATATGAGAGAAGAGAGAAGCTGAGCTCTGTGACATATAGGGTTATATGATAGAAGAGAGGAGCTGAGCTCTGTGATATATAGAGTTATATGATAGAGAGAGAGAAGCTGAGCTCTGTGGCATATAGGGATATATGGTAGAGAAGAAGAGCTGAGCTCTGTGGAATATAAGGTTATATGATACAGGAGAGGAGCTGAGATCTGTGATGTATATGGTTATATGATAGAGAGAGAGAAAAGTTGAGCTCTGTGATATATTGGGTTATATGACAGAGGAGAGAAGCTGAGCTATGTGGTATATAGGATTATATGATAGAGGAGCTGATCTATGTGATGTATAGGGTTATATGATAGAGGAGAAAAGCAGAGCTCTGTGATATAAACGGTTATATGATAGAGGAACGGAGCTATGTGATGTATAGGGATTTATGATAGAGGAACGAAGCTGAGCTCTGTGATATACAGGGTTATATGATAGAGGAAGAGAAGCTGAGCTGTGATATATAGGGTTATATGATAGAGGGAGAGGAGCTGAGCTCTGTGACATATAGGGTTATATGATAGAGGAGAGAAGCTGAGCTCTGTGATATATAGAGTTATATGGTAGAGGAGAGAAGCTGAACTCTGTGATATATATGGTTGTATGATAGAGGGAGACAAGCTGAGCTCTGTGATACGTAGGGTTATATGATAGAGGAAGAGGAGCTGAGCTCTGTGATATATAAGGTTAAATGATAAAGGAGAGAAGCTGAGCTCTGTGATATATAGGGTTATATGATAGAGGAGATAAACTGAGCTGTGATATATACAGTAGGGTTATATGATAGAGGGAGAGGAGCTGAGCTCTGTGACTAGAGATGGGCGAATTTCTCAAAAATTCGATTCGGTCACTTCGCCGAATTTTTCGACAAAAATAAATTCGGTCCGAATTACTTCGGGACAAATCGCGTTAAAAAGCAGCTATTTCCAGGCTGCACAGAGCCTGCAGGGTGCTGTAGAACGTTGTGCCATGCTTAAATATGCAGAGGGAGCTTGGTTTGGTCTTCATACAATGTTGTGTTTTAGTATGACACGCAGATGACTGCCGCCACTCTTAGAATCGCTTCACTATAAAATTCCCTGGGCACTTAAGAGGGCAAAACTGACCAAAAACTCAAGCGGGAATGTAGCCTGATAAAGTCATGCCAGAGAAAGCTGAAAAAAAA
>JAODAL010070350.1:0-15957 GCA_025379985.1 Phyllomedusa bahiana | reverse complement strand
CCGTTCCCATTAAGTTAGGGAGAGGGAAACCAGCTTCACTTTTACACCAAAGCAGGTGAGGTGAAACTGGAATTAACATCCACAATAGTAAACTGGATAATTAGTACATCTTAGACAAGACAATTAGGCTACAAGAGTCACAGAAAAAAATTCACAGGCTAAAATAATCCATTCCGTTCAATGGCTGACCGAAAACATGAGGACGGCGTAGCCACAGCAGGTACAGCGGTAGCAGCTGCTACAGGGTCCCGTTGACACAAAAAAAGACACTGGTATTGGAAATGGTACATGGTAACTGGCAGGACACCCCTGTCACGTTTTGCACCAGGGACCAACAACTTGTCATCTATGTGAGTAATATAAATGCTGATGTGCACCCCACAACACAGGGACACCCGTAACTCAAACTCTGAAAGCTGCTAGCAATGCAGAAATAAAATTGGGTGCTATTTCACTGTTGTTTGAGACGAGAAATATGAGTAATATAAATGCTGACGTGCACCTCTCAACACAGGGACACCCTTAACTCAGACTGTGCTGGCTGCTGGAAATGCAGAAATAAAATTGGGTCCTATTTCACCGTTGTTTGAGACGAGAAATATGAGTCATATAAATGCTGACGTGCAACCCACACACAAGGACACCCGTAACTCAGACTGTGATGGCCGCTAGCAATGCAGAAATAAAATTGGGTGCTATTTCACCGTGGCTAGAGAGGACAAATACGAGTAATAAATGCAGACGTGCACCCCACAAGACAGGGACATCCTGAACTCAGACTGTGATGGATGCTGGCTATGCAGAAATAAAATTTGATGCTATTTCACAGTGGCTCAAGAGGAGAAATATGTCTGATTCAGGACCTTCCCCCCTGAACCAGGCCTCCCTCTTCCTGCCTCCCCTCCTCCCTCACAGCTGTGCTGTTCAGAGCAGTGGAGCTTTTTCCAAATCTCTAAATAATACTAACTAGAATTCTGTAATCTTGCTGTACCCTAAGCTAACTACTCTATCAAGGAACCTTTTCAGTAGTAAAAGCACCGGCAAAAATTCTCTTCTAGCTCTTAAAAAAGCTGAGCAGAGAGACAGCTATCCGTTGTGTTGGCTGTAAAGAAGCTAATGGCGCCGATCAGGACATTCAGTGACATAGATACAATGAGGTTATGTGATCTCAGAAGCCAGTGAGATCCCTACACACTTCACTGGTGACATTCTTCACCCTCCCCTGTGCTCTGCACTGATTGGCTGGCTACCAAAATTACAGGAAGCAGCAAGAATGGCGCGATTGGAATCCGCAATGTTGATTATTGATCAGATTTTAAGAAAAATAATCTCTTTGTTGCGAAACCAAGATTTTAGTGAAAATCTGCCAATTTCAACTTTTGGCGATTTCATCAACACTACTCTTTAAGCTTTTCTCGCAGCACAGCACATTTATTTAGGTGCGTCGAAGTGAATAGTCGAGTCTCGTTTTCAGTGTATAATGCACTTGATGTATGAAAGTGTTTTTTGTGCATTCATAAATGGTGTGTAAAGTTTGACGCTCCTCGCCTGTGTGTTAGGTGCATTACGGAACTTAGGCGCATTAGTAATGCGCCTAACATGTACTGTATAAGGGCTATAGATAGACCGGAAATAAGAGAAAAAGCATTAGAATAGCATGTCAGTGAATAGAAACTATGGTACTGATCCTGCTTGGAGGACCACAGGTCCCAGCAATGTGCTGTGCTGTGCTGGCTCTTGCTGTATGTAGAATAAAGGGTGAGAGCAGCAAAAATACATTTCAAATTTAATGTAGTTAAAATTTAAATTATAAAAATCTGAACAACATAATCAGTGGGTTATTTAATATAAAATTAGTTTAAGATTCTATGAATTTTAAATACATTTTATAGGAGATGTTTCTATATTTTGGGGATATTATATATTTTTTATATTAATTTATATGATCACATTTTTCATTAAATTTAAAGAATTAAATTGTATACAGTTTGATAATTATAATAAATTAATTTTTATTATTGCAGTTTTGCAAGTTGAAAAATAAGAGACATTTTTGCTCCTTACAGCAAATCTAGCTTCACTTCGACTCCTCAGGCTCAGGCAGACCACATTCACATAGGTCTGCCTGTCGGAGCAGTAATGCGCCTAGTTTTGCCAAACCACATTTATATATGTGTCTAATCTTACGAATGTGGTGCGACACACCTCCATAATGCCCCCAGAACGCCCCCAGAACATCCCTTCATGTTAGTCGCATTTGAAAGTGTTGAGTCTTATAAACAATGCGCCTAACACATTCACTAGGTGCACTAGACATCGCAGCTGGCTCAGTCAGCCCAAAATGTGCCAAAATGTGGGCATATTTTTGGCACACACTAAGCCATGCCCCTTTTCATGAAGCCATGCCTCGTTTTACCGGATGAGGCACAGTAGTATCTAAAAACTGTCTAACACATAATAAATATGGTGTAAAGCATGTACTTCATTATTTTTGGTGCATTTTGTGCCAGAATTCTGGCGCAACTGCCTTGATAAATGTGCCCCATTTAATATAAACCAAAATTTACAGAGCAGGTTTTTAATAATTCAGTATATCTACTATATATTGTGTGTTTTTTTCTTTCGTATAAGATGAAACAAACTAAAACTGTTTATGCCTAAAGATATACAGATGGAGCAAAACTAAACTTGATAGGTAATGCACAATGATCATCATGGCCCGAAATGTTATCTCAACTTTTTCAATGACTTGTTTTGAGATAAGAACAGATAACATGAAAAGCCATAATATTATGTTCAATTTAAACTCTGCTACATCAATAAAAGAAACAACAGGCACAATATAGAGGTTACAAAACCTTTTTTTTAAGTTTTCATTTCTATCCCCACCCCAGTAATATCTCACCTTCCAAAAAGATGCAAAATTTGCCGAAATTGACACCAATAATTTAGATTAAGGCATAACTATGAGATTTGTTTATTTGTAAGCCATGGTAATATTGTCAAGACTTGTGTGATATGTTTATTGGCAAAGAAGTTTCAAAGCATCTTGTAATATGTTTTTTTCAATGTGGAAACAGTAAGACTGGTATAATTTTTTTTTAAATTTTTTTTTTTTCCAAGATTCACCTGCATTTTTTTTGCTGTTAGCTATAATTCAAAAAAGAAACTTTTTTTTTAGCTTTGCTTTGTTATTTATTTTTTTTACTTTGGGCACATTTTTAGAAAACAACATTCGCTAGGTATGGTATTTTTAGGGAGTTAGTGGCATTTTTCTCTCGAAGACCTGTGAATGTGTGTTGCCATCGTTGGAATGTGTGTAACCTTGGATAGGTGTTTTTATAATAAAAACCAAGCAATTCAAAGAGGAGACATTGAATCACAGATATGCAAAAAAAGCAGCAGAAAATACAAAACTAAACGTCTATTAAAAATTCCACAAAAGTAGAAGACAAATGGCATAATGCACTGAGCAAAAATGCATGTAGTTTTAGAGGTAGTTTTAAAATCTCAAAAAAGCCAAATACCAAACGTTTCCCACAAGTCATGTGAGACTAAGGGTCTCATGTATAAAAACTGTCTAGGTCTAAGACTTTCGTTGTTCACTAAAACAGTTTTCATACATGAGGCCCTAAATGTTACAGTGATGCCCTATCCTTATGGCTAAAACTTAGGGAGACATGTAGGGATCTAGGTGGATTGAAGTGCATTTTTGCACCTATTTTTCAGTGTCAAATTTGCCTGAATGTATGAAAGTGGTTTTTGTGCGCTCATAGATGGTATCTAAAGTTCATCACGCCTTGCCTGTGTGTTTGGCGCATTATCGAACTTAGGCGCATAAGTAATGCATTAAACATGTATACAAGCTACAGATAGGCTGGAAATATAAGAAAAGTCATTAGAACAGCATGTCAGTGAATAGAAACTATGGTACTTATCTTGCTGGGACCTGTGGTGTGCTGGCTCATGCTGTATGTAGAATAAAGGGTGAGAGCAGCAAAAATACATTTCATATTTAATGTAGTGAAAATTAAAAATGAAAAAATTGGAACAACATCATCAGTGGGTTATTTAATATAAAATTAGTTTTAGATTCTATTAATGTTAAGTACATTTTATAGGAGATATTTTTATATTTTTGGGATATATGTTTTTATATGAATTTTATATAACAGTTTTATTACATTTAAATAATTAAATTTTCTATAGTTTGTTAATTATCATCATACATTACTTTTTATTACTGTTCTGGTGTAACAGCAAATCTAGTGCCACTTCGACTCCTCAGACTTTCCCGAAATTCGGTTCGTTCACTTCGCCGAATTTCCCGACAAAAAATAACTTCGTTACAAATTACTTCGGGACGAATCACGTTAAAAAACAGATATTTCCAGGCTGCACAGAGCCTGCAGGCTGCTGTAGAATGGTGTGCCATGCTTAAATATGCAGAGGGAGCTTGGTTTGGTCTTTCATACAATGGGTTTTGTTTTAAATATGAAACCAGGATGACTGCCGCCACCCCCTTTAGAATCACTTCCACTCTAATTCCCTGGGCACTTAAGAGGGGGAAAAATGACCAAAAAAACTGAAGCAGGAATGTTGCCTGATAAAAGTAAAGCCAGCGACAGCTGGAAAAAAACAAGCTGAGGGCTCAGGTGGGAACATCAGTGACGAGTGTGGAGGTGAGCGGCGGCAGCCACAAACAGCATGAGGGCAGAGAGTGGGCACAATGACATTCTGGAGGTGGCAAAAACAGGGTAGGCCACAGAGTGGCACAATGACACAGTGTGTAGGTTACAGCAGCACCACAGCAGCAGCATGAGGTCAGCAGTGGCACAATTTACATTCTAGAGGTTGGGAAAAAAGGAGTAGGCCAGAGTTTGGGGCAAATGACAAAGTGTGTAGGTCACGGAGAGCAGCCACAAGGGCAGCAGCAATGAGGGAACAGACAGTGGGGCAACAATGACATTCTGGGGGTGGCAAAAACAGGGGTAGGCCCGAGTTTGGGACAATGACACAGTGTGTAGGTCACGGCAGCAGCCACAGCAGCAGCATGAGGTCAGACAGTGGCACAATGACAGAGTGTTTTAGGTCACGGAAGCAGCCACAGGGAGCAGCCTGAGGGCAGGCAGTGGCACAATGACCCAGTGTGTAGGTCACGGCAGCAGCCAGAGCAGCAGCATGAGGTCAGACAGTGGCACAATGACTTTCTGGAGGTGGCAAAAACAGGAGTAGGCCACAGAGTGGGACAATGACACAGGGTGCACGTCACGGCAGCAGCCACAGCAGCAGCATGAGGTCAGACGTGGTACGATGGGCAGAGTGTGTAGGTCACGGCAGCAGCCACAGCAGCAGCATGAGGTCAGACAGTGGCACAATGACACAGTGTGTAGGTCACGGGAGCAGCCACAGCAGCAGCATGAGGTCAGACAGTGGCACAATGACATTCTGGAGGTGGCAAAACAGTAGTAGGCCACAGAGTGGCACAATGACAGAGAATGGAGGTGACGGCGGCAGCAGCATGAGGTCATACAGTGGCACAATGACACAGTGTGTAGGTCCCGGCAGCAGCCACAGCAGCAGCATGAGGTCAGACAGTGGCACAATGACATTCTGGAGGTGGCAAAAACAGGAATAGGCCACAGAGTGGCCAATGACCACAGTGTGAAGGTCACGGCAGCACCACCAGCGCAGCATGAGGTTCCGACAGTGGCACAATCCCATTCTGGAGGTGGCAAAAACTGGAGTAGGCCACAGAGTGGCACAATGACAGAGAGTGGAGGTGATGGTGGCAGCAGCATGAGGTAAGAGAGTGGCACAATGACATTCTGAAGGTGGCAAAAACTGGATTAGGCCACAGAGTGGCACAATGACAGAGAGTGGAGGTGGCGGCGGCGGCAGGAGCAACAGCATGAGGTCAGAGAGTGGCACATTGACAGCGTGTGGAGGTGGGTGGCAATACCAGTCCCTGGTAAAGATGGTTGGTGGCAGATGGAGAAACTGTCAGCAGATGTGTGGCGTTCAGGGGGTGGTGGCATCAGAATAGTGGCTGAGGCAGGTAGTTTGAACCAGACTCATTTCTCCCCAGTTTGGGGTGAGGCGTTCATGGCTGATGTAGTCTGACGCCTAAGGCATTGGTGTGTGGAAATGCTGGCCGATCCAGCCTGATTCATCTTGACAAAGGTCAGTCGTTCCACATTTCCCGGGGACAAGCGGGTTCTCCTTGGGGGTAACGATGGCCCCTGCCACACTGAACACCCCCTCTGATGCACACTAACTGGCCGGGCCGGACAGCTTCTCACTGCCCAAAAAACTCGGCAAGATGTGGCCACCAATCCAGTTTGGCTGCCCAGTAGTCCAGCGGATCTTCTAACTGGGGGGCAGAGTGCTGTCCAAGTAGGCCACCACCTGTTGGTTCAGGGTCCCCCTCCCGGTCTGCTGCTGCTGGCGACTGCCCTCCTCACTAGGCGGGTTGAAGGAAGCTGCTCATCAGTGATCCAGACTTAGGTTGCTGCTGAGAGCTGGTACTGCTCCCTACCCCCCACCTTCCCCAGCAGCGCCGCAGTAGTACGTGAGTGCTTTAAGAACCCTCGGTCAGACCTGTCAGAGGAGGGGACGATTTCCGCCCCATAGGCAGCGGCCATCTGACTACGGAGGATTTCCCTGTAGTATATGAGTTTGTCCTTCCCCCTTAATAGCTGGGAAAAAACTCCCCTTTTGGACCGTTAGCGAGGGTCCAATAGGGTGGAGAGCCAGAAGTCATCCCTCTGTCGGATGCTGACTATTCGGCTGTCACTAGCCAGGCAAATCAGCATGTGCGGGCCTTCTGCACAAGTGCCTCCGAGGGGCTCCCTTTCCTCCATCTCCACTGTATACTGCCATGGTGGGTTGCGGGTCATCTGCCTCGTCTTCCTCATCTCCATCTACCTCGTCAGCTGCTTCTCCTCTCCTCCCCTTTGTCACCTGGGTAGAAAATCCACTAATTCACCAGACAATGCTTCTGCTCCCAAAGTCCTCCTCCTATTTTCAATCCCCCCCGGACTAATGTGGCCACGAGATGTAGTCTCCATGTTTCCGTCCCCTGCCCAGACAGATTTTTCTGCATCTGTTCCCGGACATGAAGCAGTGGAATGAGCATTTATCCCGTATCCTGGGAACTGACAAATACGTGGGCTCCTCGAATGGCCTCAAAAACGACAGGTGTCACGCATGAGCTGCCACTGGCTGACATCAAAGTTTTCACAGGGGAGTACTCCTGTCCGCCCCGGATCATCAAAAAATCGTTAATGTCCTTTCTCTGTTTTATATTCCGGTTCAACATGTGCAGGCTGGAAAATTTCAACGGGTGGAAACATCGAATATCAGAGTGTGTTGGGGGAGGCCTTTTGCCGCTGCAACTCAGGAGGGTTTTCCCTGCTTTGTAGGAATGGTGAAGTGCTGACATTTTCCCGGGCCATTTTAAGGGGAATCTTCGAAGATCGGTGGAAGACTTCGAAACCCTTTTCACAACCAGATTGAACACGTGCGCCATGCAGGGAACATGGACCATTCCTCCTCGGTGCAGCGCAGACACCATGTTCCTCCCATTGTCCGTCACCATGGTTCCGATTTGCAGTTGAAGCGGAGAAAGCCACACATCGATTTCTTGCTGCATAACGCGGAGCAGTTCCTCCCTGTGTGACTTCGTTCGCGAGGAAAGCAGGTGTAGAACTGCGTGACCCCGCTGTGCCCTACACATGTGGTATGATGGAGCAGTACTTGTGGAGGCTGAGATGGTGGTGGTGGAGGAGGAGGAGGAGGCGCAGGAGCCTCAGTTTGACAACGTGGAGGAGAAAGCAGCGTCTCCTGTCCAAGTTGTTGGTGTGCCTGGGCAGGAAGCACATTCACCCAGTGGGCCGTAAGGGACATGTACTGGCCCTGATGGTAGTTACAGCTCCAGACGTCCGCGCTGCCGTGCACCTTGGAACAAACCAAAAAGCTCAAGGACTGGCCCACCTTCTGTTCTACATATTTCTGAAGTGCTGGTACTGCCTTTTTGGAAAAGAAATTACGGCATGGAACTCTCCATCTCGGCTCGGCACAAGCCATTAGTCCACCATTTGGAAAGGGAGAGACTGCAGTACCAACAACTTGGACAGGAGCATGGTCAGCTGCTGCACCTTAGGATGGTTGGACGCACACTGTTATCTTTTTGCAATCGCCTCGCTGAACGACTGTTGGCACCATGAGTAGCGAGGAGCAGGAGCATCTGGACCGGGAGATGATGTAAAAGAGAAACAGCTCCCTTCTGCAGAGGTGGGGGAGCCTTGACTGGCTGCAATGGCATGCGTGCCACTGGGCGCAGCTGCTGCTGTTGCTGCGGCGGCAGGATGGACCACCACATCTGAGCCCCGGTTCTCCCATGCCACCGGATCGTGATGCTGCATGTGTTGACGCAGGGCCGTGGTGCCAACGTTAGCTCCCTGGCCACGCTTCACTTTCTGCCCACAGATTCTACATATACCCATATTCGGCTCCTCCGGTGTCTTAGCAAAGAACTGCCACACCGCCGAGTATCGGATTTTACCACCAACTCTCCGCACTGAGTGACTACTGCCGCCGCTGCCTCACTGAGCCCTTGTGCCGCTACTTTCTTGGACCTGCGAAGCGGGTTTTTTACCCCGTGGCCGCTTGGCTCCCGACCTCACACTGCTGCTATCCTGCTGACTCACGGCCACACAACCCACTTGCTGGCTGCGCTGCTGCCTGACGCGCAAGCTGACGCCCTCTTCTCCTGACAATGATGAAGCCCTTGCCTCACCCGGCTCCCAAGTGCGGTCGGCTACATCATCATCTCTTTGTGTTTCATCGTCACTGCTGTCCTCATCACCGGTCTTGGTATGCAGAGGCTGACCCCTCACAACATGACCTCCCATGCCACTCTCAACATCTATACTTTGCCGCCTACTGCAAGAAGCAGGGGATATTGGCCCCATTTCTTCGCTGCCAAGTAGCTGCTGACTGCCCTCCTCAAATTGTTCATCCTCGCTATATAGTGGCACTGAGCCCAGACCACATAGTAGATCTCTGGCTGAGGGAACCAGATGGGAAAGAGGCGGGTTGAGGACAGATGAGGGCCGCTGACCCGCTCCCGGGCCATGCCAAATAAGGGTTGTGTCTGACGTTCCCACCGACTCTTGGCTGAGGTTGTCAGATGTCATCTGGGATTAAGTGGATGACCTAGTCAACCAATCAAGAACCATTGGGTTGCTAGTCAGTACACGGCCGCTAGATGACAGCGGCAGTTGTGGCCTCACCGAGTGACCCCTGCTGCGACGTCCCCTTGCTGTGCTGCGACCTGGGCCTGGAATGTTTGTGCCTCTGCCACTCGCAGGTGAAGAGCCTGCCACCTATCTGTCTGACATACTGTTTGTTCTAAAATGTACAGACACTATTTGATGAAGATATCTGTATATGATAAATACACACCCTGTATTTGACTTCAAATGAACCCAGTAACAAGCTTGGTAACCCTTGGATATAAATTGCGCTCCACAAATGGACACGAAAAATTGACTTGTATGTGCCGTTTAAAAACTGTGTGTATTTTACTGAATATAAAAGCACAAACAGGCTTAATTAACCTTCGGATATGAATTATGCTACAGAATTTCTTCTGTGGCGGTGAAAAACAAAGTTTCTTTTACTGAGTACAACTGCAGAACTACGCTTAATTAACCCCTGGATGTAAATTGCGCAAAAGAATTGAGCAACCAAAAACTACGAGCTTTGTAGCGTGTTACAATGGCGTGTTTTCTACGCTATACAACAAAAGAAAAAATTGTAATTAACCTTCGCTTGTGAATTATGCTACAGGAAAATTGTAATTTTTGGCGGTGAAAAGACGGTTTACTTTTGTCGCCACAGCAGACAAACAACGCTTAATTAACCGCTGGATGTAAATTGCGGCAAACAATTGAGCAACCACAAACTACGAGCTTTGTAGCGTGTTACAATGGCGTGTTTTCTACGCTACACAGCAAGAGAAAAAATTGTAATTAACCTTCGCTTGTGAATTATGGTACAGGAAAATTGTAATTTTTGGTGGTGAAAAAAGACGGTTTATTTTTGTCACCACAGCAGAAAAACAACGCTTAATTAACCCCTGGATGTAAATTGTGCCAAACAATTGAGCAACCACAAACTACGAGCTTTGTAGCGGGTTACAATTGCGTGTTTTCTACGCTATACACAAGAGAAAAAATTGTAATTAACCTTCGCTTTGTGAATTATGCTACAGGAAAATTGTAATTTTTGGCGGTGATAGAGACTGTTTATTTTAGTCACCACAGCAGAAAAACAACCCTTAATTAACCCCTGGATGTAAATTGTGCCAAACAATTGAGCAACCTCAAACTACGAGCTTTGTAGCGTGTTACCATGGCGTGTTTTCTACACTACACAACAAGAGAAAAAATTGTAATTAACCTTCGCTTGTGAATTAGGATACAGGAAAATTGTATTTTTTGGCAGTGATAAAGACGGTTTCTTGGAGTCACCACAGCAGAAAAACAACGCTTAATTAACCCTCTGGATGTAAATTGCGAAAAAAGATTTGAGCAGCCAAAAATGAGTGGTATTTGTATTTAAAAACGTTGTTTCTTTAAATGAATACAACAGGAACTGGCTTAGATCCCCCTTGGATATTAAATGTGCTGTGAGCAGATAGCATTAAAATGTATATGCAGCTGCAGTGGACGCACACTGGACTTCCGATCCAATACCCCCAAAAAAATCAGAAATAGAACATTAAGCGAGACACCCCCCAAAAATCGCTGTATAAAAATGAGTTCTTTAGTAAGAGATATCATAAGCAGCCGCGGCAGCACCTTCCCTGATCAGTACAGTGAGAGCGGTATGAGCTCCCAGCATCGCGCCCGGACTTATATAGTGCAGTGACGTCACAGAATCCTGCCGGTCTCTGAGTGGCTTCATCTCTGCACATGTCATGCAGGCTATGCCCTTCTTCCTCCCAGAGTGCTTTGCCCCATGTAACGCCATGTGCTCGCAGCCATTTTATCAATCAAAAGCACACTTCGTTCACCCGAAGTACCCCAAAGTTCGATTTCGTTCAGAACCGAAGTTTTCCTGAAATTCTAAACGAATTCCACTTCGTTAGAATCAATTCGCCCATCTCTAACAGTAATGCACCTTGTTTTGTCGACTTGCAGTCATGTATGTGCCTAATATTATGAGAGTGTTACAACACGTCCCCAGAACGCCCCCACATGTTAGCCGCATTAAAAAGTGTTGAGTCTTAATAACAATGCGCCTTAAACATTCGTTTGGCGCATTGGACATCGTAGCTGGCTCACTGTGGTGAATTTTACACCAGAAAAGGGTGAAAAACCCGATAGAGCGTGTCTCCCTTGGAGTGAGTCTCAATGGGTTAAAGTTGTTAACAACGTTCTTACCCACCACTAACAATCTTGCCAAACTCCTAAAAATCCTGCATATGAAGATTTGAATACATTTGCTTGAGGTTACATTGCCCTATGAAGGTATTTCCTCCAGATTTGTTCAAGCTTTTCTTGACCTGAATTGGAAGAAATAAGATTTAATCCAGCTGTCATCTTTTAACTATCCCACTATTCTTTACCTAGATTGTGATCTCAATTTTGTAATTGGTTGGCTTTGGCCTGGCATAAGGCATGGTATGGAGAATGCTAAAACTCAAGAAGAACTACAAGAGTAACCTTGCCTTGCCACTGCAGTTAATGTTGCACTAAATTAATTGCATTCAGTATAACTTCTATCAAGACTATCCATGTTCCAGGTTATAGAGATGCTGTTCTAAGCTATACCACAGATTCCATGTAGTCAAAATAAGTACAATCCTGAGAGAATAAAGCAGCTTGTCTAGTATGGTGGCTAAATGGTTACTACTGTTAGTACTGAAACAAGGGAATCCTGAGTTTCAATCTAGCTAAGGAAACATTTGTTTGGAGTTTGCATGCTCTGCCAGTGTTTCCACCATGTTCTCCAGTTTCCAATGACAATTTAAAACATACTAATAAATTAGTTGGTTGACTTCCTGGAATCTTTTTGTGCTATATGAGTAAAATAATAAATATCAAAACAGCAACCATAAAAGGCTCTGATAGTTAACATATAGACAATTAAAATAATTTTAAGGAACTAAAAACCCAAAGCAATGCACCTAATCGTAAGAAATATAATTAAAGTATACAAAGCACATTGCATTTCCAATTTTGTTATTGTCATATTTCATACTAACCCTTTTTTTCATTTGCTCCTTGATTTAAAACGTTAACAAATTCATTCCATTTTCTGTTATGTGAATTTGCATGGAAGTGAGTGACGAATAAATCCCAGCAGTGTTATTTAAATAATAGAAATGCAAACATCACCTTATGACAGCCATATTAATTAGAATGACTTAACACTAGCATTGTATTAGTAAAATAATCCATAATAAACGGCAAAAAAGGAGGCTATTATCCTTCAAACAAATGAGACACTTCTATAAAATGTTATGAGAAGTGTCAGTTCTGTGCATTACATTTACTTGCATGGTTTGTAATTACTATACTTTATAACCTCTACATAGTTCCATCCTCCAATTAATAGCTTGTCATTGTTACTGCAAACTTTTTCAACTTTGTTGTATTAAAATGTCTTAAAGTCAGTGCATTATGTGTTTGATATAATTACTAGAACAAGGTGTCCCTGTTACTTTTTATTTCTTTTTTGGCTCCTGCAATCCAATAGTTTTATTGTAAAAATGAATCTCTACTTAAGATAAATATGGACCCATACTTATTTTAAAGATGGCAAAATATGTTTAATGACATAGATTACAAAAAATAGTTACATAGTTATTGGGTTGAAAAAACACACATACCCATTGAGTCCAACCTTTTATGCCCAACTGCAGTTGTTTTAGAGAAAGGCAAAACATTGTAAATACTGGTACATTTCGAGAGTAACTGGCTGGTTATGGCAGCAATACATGCTAGCAATTCAAAGAAATGGTTGCTCATGAAATATATGAAGGTGCCCAGTCTTCCAGAGAGGCACATAGTGGGAGTGGGGTCCTCACAAGGTCCCTTTCATTATCCAAAGTAATAATAATAACAACAACAATAATAACAATAGTATAGATCCATGGGATGTCTGTGTGCTATGTACAACCACTTATTCTGGTTATTGTATGGTTATATATAAAGGGCGACATGTATTATTTTTGGCACCCATGTGCCATTTTTTTTGCGCATTAGTAGCGTAGAATGTCTTAAATCTATAAACTTGTTCTACTGTGGGTCATAGATTTAGCGTTTTTTACAAAGCGACACTTCTGGCTCAGGTAAACCACTTTTAAATTGGTCTACCTGTTCCAGCAATAATACACCTGGATTCGCCATACTAAAGCTATAAATGTGTAGCTTTGTACAGTTTTAGTGCGACAGGCCTCAAGCATGCCCCCCGATCTCAGGCGCATTACAAATTGCTGCAGGCGCTTTGTAATGCACCAGATTATGGATTCTGCCTGTGTAAAAATAGAGTGAACAGGGCTGCGCTAATTTTCGGGCTGAAAAGTCACCAAACTTCTGCCACAGCCCCATTCATACATGTAGCCCAAAGTTCATTTTATCTAGGTTTGATTCCATTTATGAATTACAGATGTAGCAGTGTACAGCTTGACCGTGATATCACGGCTTTTCGTGTTATCTGCTCTGATCTGTAAACAAAGGCCATTGAAAAGCATTGAAAAAGCTGAGATAACATTCTGTGCCGTGATATCACGGCGCAATATCTGTTCTGTTTAGTTCTGCTACATCTGTAACCTTAAAAGGAATGGGTCTTCAGAAAATTACATATTGTTTAACTAATGTTTTATGTTAAACACATTTTGTAAGACGTTTTTTTGTCATTTCTATATAACTATCAATTTTTTTATTTTAAATCCTGAAATCCTGCAGTTTTCACTAGATATAATAATAGTTTGACACTTCCTTTTCTGTGGAAACAACTTTAACTTTTCTGCAGTCTCCTCATTATCAGTACAGGTGGGATTGGATCACACTGAATGGTGACACCATGGGCTACATGTATGAAAACTGTCTAGGTCTAAAACTCAGTTTGTTTCCCATAGCAACCAATCAGGGTGTCCCTCTCATTTTTCCAGAGCACTATATGAAATGAAAGGGACACTCTGATCGGTTGCTATGGGTAACAAAGTGAGCTTTAGACCTAGACAGTTTTCATACATGTGGCCCCTTGTGTATAGATAACACGCAATCAATTATTTACAATAGGAGATGGTCACAGCTCACCCTCCCTTCAAACTGACTCACAGAGCATGCCTAGAAAACTCTTCCAAAGTTTCCAAAGACATTAGATTTTTTTTTTGTTCACAGGATCCTATGTCCGTGTAGCAACTGTAAAGTATCTTTCTAAATGCTGTTAAAAGCAGCTAAAGCAAGATGGTTGATTCCATAATTATATACAGAACACAGAATGAAAAAATCTACAATCCAAAATTACAAACGCCTAAAACAAATATGCATCAGTAATTTTTTTTAATTAGTAAAAAAAAAAAAATGGTGATTCACTTTACCTCATTCAGACCATGGCATGCAATGCACCATTTTAAATGTTCACAAAAAAAATTAAATTAAGTTACAGATTTAATTTCTACTTGCTATGTTACGAAAACAAGTCAACTGATTTGATAAAATCGCACATTTTTAAAGCCATGTTGGCTGTCCTGTCTTCCAAAACCTAGTTTTCAACATGGTTTCTTATAATACGCTCAATCTACTGATATATACAGCTGAAATTGTAATATTCCAAATCAGTCGTTCACTGACTTTGTACTCATGCAACAGTTAGCCTTGAGGAAGTAGTTCACTTCCAAAACATCCAACTTGCTGCCAAGTTCAGCTGTGGACAAGCTGATAGCTCTGGACCCTATGAAAGACTGAAAAATGGACGTTCCACAAAAAGTTAAGTCATGTGTTTATGTTTGAAATGCTTTAGCATGAAACTGAAAATTGCACTTCTTATCTGTTCCAATTTTGCAAAGGAGTACATATTGACTACATTTGACAACAGAATGGGCTTTAAATAATCAGCCTACATGTGTTTAATGACATATACAGCTGAATGTCATACTGTACAATATATAAGATTCAAAAATTATCTCAAGGGAATAAGAGCTAGGATCTTAAGCAACATCTACTGGTAGTGACATCCCCTATACAATAACATGTGACCCTTTTAAGAGCCTTGAGACATGACTAGAGGTTGTAAGCCAAGCCAGTAACTTCTCCTTAAGGAAAATCTTCCTATCTGCAGACAACTGTTTTGGGTTACTGGCCCTTATCAGTAAAGGGTTCTGGTTGGATAGATGAGAGGCCTTTGATTTTAGTTTTAGGAAGGAGAAATTTCTCCCAGGACAGAGCACTATAAGTATGGCCTTGCAATGCTCCATGCCATCTTTTGTAAGTGAAGTCCCATAGAATCGCATCCAACCCATTGAAGTGCCTCGAAACTTGACTGGGGATTTTTAAATGTGTAAAATAGCTAACAGAAAGGAAGAAAGTATTATTTCACAAATTGATTTAGATGAATTACAGGTTTGAGCATAAAAAAGGCAAATGAGATTTACAGTAAAAGTACAGTACAACATAGAGGGAAAGAGTGGTGTGGGCACACCAGTCCTTTCTTTTATTCTATAATTTATATAGGTACCTTTTAATTTGCCATTTAGGCATTTCTGTTTGACCACCCACTGAAGAGTTCAGTGATTTCTGAACAAATTGCGTTTGGGTGAAAGTTTATCAGGCAATTAGGGATATTCCTTAGGGTACAATAGATACAGTATTGAGGGCCTGTCCCTTTTTTGGTTAAATTCCGCAAAATTAAAACTTTTTAGGGGGAGAAAAAAGCCCG
>JAODAL010070349.1:0-15957 GCA_025379985.1 Phyllomedusa bahiana | reverse complement strand
TTGGTGAACTTTATCCAGTGTTTTTTAAAGATAGGCTTGTCTGTGTTGCCCCGCGGGCGCCCCCCCCCCCCCCCCCCCCGCTCCCACCGCCGTTAATTTACAGTGCAGAATAGACTAATTTCGCTGGCTGTTTGGCCACAGGGGAACGCAGGTCCTATCCCTATGAGACGCTAGAGACACTGAGGCAAAAAACGGGAAAAACGCTGTTCTAGTAAAACAGGTCATTGATTTTTCCAGAAATCGAAACCCATACCACCCAGTCATGACGTCGCACACACATCTCCCCTGCCCCTATTCTGTAATTGATTTGTGGCCGCCAAAAAATTACAGAAGCCCAAAAAAGGCGCGATTTTAAATAGAGATCACGTTTTAACCTTAATTGCATGATCTGGAAATTTCGATCAATAAAAAACCTTGCCGATTTCAACTTTGGTAAAAAAGCTCAACCTAGTTTAAAGGGGTTTTCCTAGTAAATACAATGATTCTAGTGTACTCACTCCATTAGTCCACTAAATGTATGGTATTGAGAGGTTGATGATGATGATTATATTAATATCAGACCATTATGTGTAAAGGAGTTATCTCACAATGCTGTTTCACAAAGCCACTGCCAGCTTCAGACTCGCACTTCCTGGTTAGGCTGTGGGTGGTTCTGTAACAGTGATTGGCATATCATCTTTGCTAATCCTAGTTATTCCTGTTTCAGTGATATGAGTGCAAGAGGTTTATAATCTGTACTGCATTACGCTACAAAGCTCTAAGGGTCAAAACTTTTTATTTTAATCGCAGGGGGGTGATTATCGAGGCTCGGACTGGCCCACCGGAAGGGGTTTTTCCCCGCTGGACCAGCTCCGTCGTCGGTGGGGGCGGCATTTAAAAAGGGAGGGGCCCCGGGAGCGAGGGGCTATTGGGCCTTGATCCCTGGGACTGAAGACCTTACACTTGCTTTCATTTAGCTGGGAAGCTTAAAGGGTTTATCGTTTGAGTGCTGTGCTTTCAGCAATTTTCTAGATTGGTTTTAAATACGGGGCGTGTCTTCCTGTCAGCGGGTGTCTCTCCTCCCCGGGGGGTGTCTCCCCTCCTGAAGAAAGTGACTTTCATTTTGTTTTAAAGCAGGGGATGCGAAAGGGTTTTCTGGGTATAACAGTCTGTGCCTCTGCATGCTTTGTCTGAGACTTGAGGTCCCAAACTCCGAAAACAAATGCATAGTTTTGTTTAACCAACTGAAAGCCAGAGCTGTTAAGATCTCTGTTCTGTCAGTGCTGTGGAGAAGCAAAAACAGCTTTCAAAAAGGGCCCTGCTTTTTTGTAATGACTTGGGCTGGGGTGCGCGGGTAGAGCGTGATTTGACTTATTGTTTTTTTCACAAAGGGGTTTGGGTTCTGTCCCTCACAGGGTATATTTCCCCCCCCCCCCCCTAAATTCTTACACATATGTAGGGGAGACCTAAAAATATTTTTGTTAATCTCTATAATGATATATATATACACATACAGGGCTCCCTATATCATTTCTCATCCCCCAGAATATATGCATTGTATCACGTATGTTGGAAGTGCTTGGTGTGACTGCAAGGAGGGGAAACACTATATAGGGGAGTTTTGTGTGTGTTATATGAATAAAATTATAGATGTTCACACATACACTCCCCGGCCACTTTATTGGGTACACCATGCTTAGTAACGGGTTGACCCCCTTTTCCCTTCGGGAAACTGCCTCAATTCTTCGTGGCATAGATTCCACAGGTGTTGCAACGATGCTCAATTGGTCCCAAGGGGGCCCCAAAGAGTGCCAAGAAAATATTTCCCACACCATGGGCACCACCACCACCGGCCTGAACCGTTGATACAAGGCAGGATGGATCCATGCTTTCATGTTGTTGAACGCCAAATTCTGACCCTACCATCCGAATGTCGCAGCAGAAAACGAGACTCATCAGACCAGGCAACGTTTTTTCCCAAACTTCTACTGTCCAATTTCGATGAGCTTGGGCAAATTGGAGCCTCAGTTTCCTGTTCTTAGCTGAAAGGAGTGGCACCCGGTGTGGTCTTTGCTGCTTGTAGCCCATTGCCTCAAGTTCGCCGTACTGTGCGTTCGAGATGCTCTTCTGCCTACCTTGGTTGTACAGGTGGCTATTTGAGTCACTGTTGCCCTTTTATCAGCTCGAACCAGTTGCCCATTCTCCTTTGACCTTGGCATCAACAAGGCATTTCCCCCCCACAGGACTGCCGTCACTGGATGTTTTTCTTTTTCGGACCATTCTCTGTAAAAACCCCAGAGATGGTTGTGCGTGAAAATCCCAGGAGATCATCAGTTTCTGAAATACTCAGACAGCCCTTCTGGCACCAACAACCATGCCACGTTCAAAGGCACTCAAATCACCTTTCTTCCCCATATGATGCTCGGTTTGAACTGCAGGAGATTGTCTTGACCATGTCTACATGCCTAAATGCATGAGTTGCCGCCATGTGATTGGCTGATTAGAAATTAAGTGTTAACGAGCAGTTGGACAGGTGTACCTAATAAAGTGGCCGGTGAGTGTATATTTTCATATCTTTACATATGTGTATAAATTTTAAATAAAAAAAAACAAAACACTACTGATGGGACTTGAACTCCCAACGTCTGTCTTGTAGGGCTGATCAGCTAAGCACTACTCTATACAAGCAGCTCATGTAGACAGTGTTGAATCCTTATGTTATACAATACAGGTGATGACGTCATAAGGAGGCGGGGCTTGCATTCGATCTGAGGAACAGAACGCCTTCTTTTCCAAGTAGCAGCTTAAGGACTGGATCTGTGAGGAGGTGAATCAACCTCTTGGCAAAAGCCCCTTAAACAGGCAGTAATTGCCCAGAACATTGACCCTAAAGCTGGGAGATGTACATAGAGCCAGCAGACTTTGGTTTTACTATCGATTTTAACAGCTCGGAGGGGAGTAAACACAGAGTGTGCAGGCAGCCAATCACAGCGCAGGGGGCATGGCCGGGGCGTTTCCTGTCTAGGGGCGTATCCCTACAGGCTGAATGAAATGTCAGCCAGCCAATCACAGTGCAGGGGACGTGTCTAGGGTGCCAGAATCGACCCAGGGGCGTTCTGACCCAGCAACAGCAGAAATAAAAGACATTTTTACAGAGATGCTTATATCTGCTAAACCAAGTGACAGAGGTAATGCAACCCAATTACAAAAGTGCTTATATTTACTGTCCCCATAATCTGAGACATGATCTTTGTAACGATAAAACCCCTTTAAGGCCTTAAGCCTTCTAGGCACTGGCCTCTAGCACTGACATATGCAGCGCAATGACATCACGTCATCGTGCCGCCTATGCCGGGCTTCACTAGAAGCCGGCCTGCTGCTGCTCACATCAGTGGGACAGGAGAAAGGTGAGTTTATTTTTTTTCTTTTCTATGAGTACCTATCTACTACCTAGCTGGGGCCCACCAACACCTACCTAGAGCTTACCTGAGGCCCAGCACCTATCTACAGCCTACCTAGCTGGGGCCCACCAACACCTATCTACAGCCTACTTAACTGGGGCCCACCACCTACAGCCTACCTAAATGGGGCCCACTATCTACCTACATGTGGCTGCACCTACCTACAGCCTACCTAACAAGGGCCCACTACCTACCTACAGCTTTTCTAACTGGGGTCTACCATCTACCTATATGGGGCCCACCTACCTACAGCCTATGTAACTGGGGCCCACCACCACCTACCTACATGGGGCACCACCATTACCTATCTACATGGGGTCCACCATCACCTACCTACAATTTACCTAACTGTGGGCAGCCAACCTAATTGGTGCCTATCTACCTACCTAACTGGGGCCTACTTACTACCTACCTACCTGGGGGCTATTTACCTACTTACCTGTGGCCCACCTATTACCCAACTACCTACTTGGGGCCTACCTATCTACCTAACTTTTGCCTACCCACCAACCTGACTGGGGCTGGTCTACCTACCTAGGGCCTGCCAACTTATTCAAAGGGGGTCTTCCTATCTAAATAGAGCCTAACTGGGGCCTTGCCCATTAACTTACCTACCTAGAGCCTTGCCTATTTATTTGGGGCATTCCTACCTATCTATGATTCTGAGGCGCAAAGTTCATAGTTGTAGCACAGTCTCCATGGGGTTAGTCATCTGTTCTTCCTCACTCCTCTAGGAGCCCGTGCCTCTAAACTATGGCCTGTGTAAGCTCTATAACTTCTGGGAAGATTGTACAGTGAGGGGATCAGTGAGGGTGGTGCTTGATAAGTGAGGATTTTAAGATATTTGTGTCCAAATCTGCAGGGACTAGTTGTGGCCTGGAGAAGTGGTCATGGCAGTCTGGAGAAGAAAACGGAAAAAGAATGACTCATGAGAGAATGACTCAGAGAAGAGAATTACTCATCACATAAGACATCTCATGTGAGTCCCTGGGGGTCAGGGGTTATTTAGCCGAGAGAAACTTGTGTACACGAAAAGTAGATTTTTTTTTCTTCCCAAACAGTTTTATTGACATTATTGCATGGAGATACAGTAAAATTTTTCAAGTAGCAAATTGTTATGTATATATAGAATCAAATCACATCATAGACTGACACCTTCAATTTCCCAAGGCTACTTTTCAGATCTTCGGTCAGATACCATGGTATATTGAAATTTAGCCATTAGCTCACTGATCTCCACTTGCGTGAAATGCTGAAGAATGAAAGGTTTCTAGCATTTAATAAACTGTTTCATTTTCTTTTCCTTATGGCATTCAGTCTCAACCCTGTCTGAAATCAAGCATGTTTCGGTCACAGAGGTTAGCATTTTCTCCTAAGCAAGGTAAAATCAAAAAGTATTTGCTAATAGTCTTCATTTACCTTTCCCTACTTGCTAAAAGCTAATCATTGTGGGGAGAAAACCCATTTAAGTAGTTTTACTCAAGTACCCATCCAATGCAAAAGGGTACAAGAAGAAGGTTAATGTAATGGCCCATGTGGGACAGATGATAAATCTATTGGATCACACATGGAACTTGGTGTATACCAACAAGAAGAGCATAAGGAGCACTTGGTTTTATCCTCAAACCCCACAAATAATCAGGCAAGTAAATGGTTATGGAAGACAAAGTACTTTAAAGATAAGGCCAAAGCATAAAGTCAAGGCAAGCAACAAAAAAAACAATACCAGCACCGCTATCTTGTTGTGAGGGCACAAGGTGATGTAGACAGTTGCCCAACCATTGATTTACTTAATCCTCGACCCTCACAGGTTGGAATATGGTGAATAGAAGAAAAGTTTAACTTGAACAGGCCACACAGTGCTCACCATAACTTGGAAAGGAATTGGACTTCTCAATGATTAACAGTGCACTGTGCTAGTCCATTAATTTGGAGAATGTTAAAAAATGAGTGGTACCAAAAGGCAGAGCAGGTAAAGGATTGAAATGGGCCATCTTGTATAAATAAGTCCACTAGAATCTAAATAACTGTACAATTAGAGGATGACAGCAGCGCTGTGGTAGTGATGTGGGTCCTGGGAGCTTCAGGAACAGTGGTTAACGATAGCTGATTGCCCTCTGCTACTTTACTTGCCTTTGTTAGAGTCAGGAGATCAAGCTGAGAGACTTAAAAACATCAGGATGCCCTGCCAACTTGGAATGTCTCCTGAAAAGCATTTGTATTGTCACGGCATGTAGAACAAAAGTCATCCCATTAAGCTTGTAGGTGGCAAGGGTGTGTTCACACAACGTAGTTGCGGGGCATAATTCAGCACGTAATTGGGCTGCCAGAATTATGCCCCGCAAACACAGTAATACATATCTCTCATTGAGAGCTATGATTACCCGACGTTTTCCCCGGTGTTCAATAAGCGCCAGGGAAAAGAATTGACAAGTGGGAGTCAATGGAAGCCGACCATCCGCGCGTACTTCTAAAATACCCAGTGTATTGTGGCGCGGACCACGGTATGAACATACCCTTTATGTGCAGGTGATTGCAGCTATAGGAAGTTCTGATGTAAATGGTAAGAGGATGACCATTCCTTAAAACAGATGTCACCAGGAGCCAATTTGATTGTAAGCAACTCTTGTTCCCCAATAGTATAGTTTCTTTCAGCCAGAGAGAAGGTCTTAGAGAAGAATCACAGATTGGCATTTTGCCCCTTTTACTTTGGGACAGGACTGTATGAGCTCCTTCAGTGGATGCATCCACTTTTAGATATAATGCTTTACCAGCATCCGGTTGTCGCAGCGGCCATGAAAATTATTTTCAATTGTCCAAAAGCATCCTCTGCTTGAGACTGAGTCTTTGCTTGAGTCTCCAGATCCTGGGGTCGCTGTACTTCTTGGTTTATGCAGAAACTGAGGAAACCAGGGTGGAAAAGTGTGGGATAAACTGCTGCAAATTGTAAGGAATGCAGAATGCATGGGTCCCATGGGCCCAAATCGTTGAAAAACAACAGATGTCATCTGTATCCATAAGATAACCCCAGTTGAAATCAATGTATAAAAAAAGACAGGGGCGGTTCCTTTAAAGAGGCACTTTTTGGTGTACTGAGGATTCTCTTGCAGGTGGTTAAAGACTATGCAGACATGCCTTTTTGGGTTTTAAATTAGAACGAAAACAAACCTTAAGCTAGATCACCCACAGACTAAGCGTCATAAAACTATTATTAAAAGTCTTTGGGAAAACTGTGGTGTTTGTATTGGTCAAAAGGCTTAAAGATATAGAATGTCCCAAAGTGGGATTGAAATCAGTATTCCACTTGTCCCTTTCTGTATGCGGATTAAATTGTATGCCTCTCTAATTTCCAAGTTTGTGAAAACTTTAACCATGGATTCTATCAAACAGTTTTGAAACTGTTCTTCACCAGGGTTTCATTCATTCCTCTGAAATCTGTGCAGATCCGGAGCTAGACATCCTTCTTCTCCATGAAAAAGAACCCTAGAGATGAAGACTTGGGAATTTTAAACCTTGTCCGATATGGGGCTTGCTGTGCCTCAGGCCATAACAAAGGTTAGACTTGCAATATTTGTAAACATTGTTGGGGCGTTACTGATTCTTGGGTGACAACGAATTTGCTTTACTTTTAAAGAAAATATCTATAAAATAGATGTATGGCATAGGGAATCCAGAATGGTTTGATGCAGATGGATTAACAGGCAGAAATTTAGGATGGAGGAGGATTGGGAGCCTAAATGCAGGAGAAGTACTTTAACCCCTTAAGGACCCGGGGTTTTTTTTTTTTTTGGGTGACACGTTCGTTTTTTCCCCCCTGCATTGAAAACCATAACTTTTTTTTTTTTACCCACTGAAATTTTGAGAGCTTTTATTTTTTGGGACAAAATGTACTTTCTAATGGGGTTTTTTTTGTATATAGAATATACTGGGAAAAACCCTCCAAAAAAATTCCAAATGGGACAAAAAATGTGAAAAAAACGTATTTTCGCCAGGTTTCTGGGTGTTTGCTTTTACGGCGTCAAACTTCGGTAAAATAAAGTGTTACCCGTACTACGGTTGTTTTTGCATTGGCAATACCAAAAATGTAGGGTTTTGTTTGGTTTTGGTTTCCTTAAAAAATTCCATTTGGGGCCCTTTTGTGCGACCCATAACTTTTTTGTATAAACACCTTTCGGAGTCTTTAGGGGGCATTTTTTGCGGGCTGAAGGGGGTACTTTTTATCGCTAGCAGTTTGGAAAGCATGCGACTTTTTTGACACTTTTATTCCATTTTTGGTGTATAAAATGACCAAAAAACGCTTTTGGCGTTTGGGAAATTTTTTCTTTAACGGGGTTCAGTGTACGGGATAAATGATGTTATATTTTTATAGATCGGACTTTTTCGGACGCAGTGATACCAAATATGTGTAACTTTTTTATTATTTTAATGATTTTATTTGTAAAATGGGGAAAGGGGGGTGATTTGAACTTTTAATACTTTTTTTTTTTTTTTGTACTTTAAAACTTTTTTTTTTTTCACTGTAACATTTAGTCCCCCTATGGTGCTTGACCACTAGGGGGCGCGATTGTTAATACAGCCTAATGCATTGCATATGCTTTGCATTAGGGTGTACAAATATGGCGGTTTCCCCACTTTCTGTCTACGGCCAGAAGTGGGGCAAACCGGGAAATGTAAGTGACGGGAGCCTTCACAGGGCTCCCCACCACCGTGTCCGGTCGTCGGATCGGCGCAGATGCCGATGACCCTAACGATCGGTGTGTGGCACCGATTGTCGTTCATTCAGACGCCGCGGCCATCTTTGCAGCGGTGTCTGACAGGTTAAACAGCGCCATCGGGCGGCGCCACCCGCCGGCGCTGTTACTGCCGGGTGTTAGCGCCGTTCAACCGCTAACACCTGCCGGCTGTGCGGGGGGGTCGCGGAGTGATCCCCCTGCAAAGCCCCTTAGCAGCCCTGGGACGTACTCATACGCCCAGGGTCGTTAAGGGGTTAAGATACTGGATAGATACAGCCCAGGGGCTAACTAAATAGAACTTTTGGATGTCCCCTCTCCTCCCTCCCTCCCAGGCCCTACCCGACTATGAACATTTACAGGTACCTGTTAATAATAGTCATGTAGTTACTAGATAATGAAGCAAATACCTCACCATACATATCACCATCATACTGCTGCCAAACAAATCCCACAATACCAAGACCAACAGTGCCAGTAACACTACTGCATAAGGACCCAATTATACCGCCAGAACACAACCGCAAATTACCACAACATAGTGACTGAATAATACCACTATACCATTACTAAATACAGATCAATATACAACAACCAATATTTCCGCCATACAGTGGCCACAAAGTAGTAATTGCCAATGTACAGAGCCTCTGAAGATTGTATATTATCTCCATACAGTGAGCATATAATGATAACTACTAGAGTAAACAGGCTCTGCAGCCATATATTACCCCCGCACAGTTACCATATAGTGGTAACTACCAGTGTACACAGGCTCTGCAAACTGTATATTACCTCCATACAGTGACCAAATAGTGGTAGGTACTAGTGTACACAGGTGCCCTACAGACTGTATATTACCGCCATACAGTAACCAAATAGTGATAGATACCAGTGTACACAGGCTCTGCAGACATATAAGTGATTACAGTGCAGTTATATCCAGTTACTCACAGGTGATGTCTTCTCTGACAAGTTGTTCACTTTCTCTTTACTTCTTCATCTGGTCCAGACCTCCACGACAACTTCTTATAGCCACCACTCATCCCTTTAGTATTTGCACACAAATATCTCAGAGTCCTCAGTTTTCAAGCACCTTCCTAACTGCCCCCCCACCTTTGTACAAACTCCCCATGGGTCGGAGAGCAGGTACAGGTCATAACTTAGAGGCACAATCTCATAGAGGTGTGGGGAGGTACAGATGACTGACCCCCCTGAAGATTGTGCTACAGCTTTGACCTTTACCCCTCAGAATTATATTACCAGGTAGGAAGGTAGGAAGGCAAGGTCATGTAGGTAGGAAGGCCCAAGGTTGGTAGGCAGACTCCTTTTAGATAGGTTGGTAGGCTCTAGGTAGGTGGGTAGTACTCAGATAGGTAGGTCTTAGGTAGGTAGGTAGGTTGGTAGGCCCCCAGTTAGGTGGGTAGGCACCAGGTAGGTAGACCCCAGTTGGGTAGGCTGGTAGGCCTCAGAAAGGGAGGTAGGCAGGCCCCAGGTAGGTAGACTATAGGTAGACAGTAGGTAGGCCCCAGGTAGGTAGATAGGCCCCAGGTGAGTCGGTAGGTCCCAGGCAGGTATGCCCCAGTTAGGTGGGTGGTAGGTAGGCCTAAGTTAGGTAAGTAGAAAGGTTCCATTTAGACCCCTGATAGATAAGTAAGACCCAGTTAAGTAGATACATAGGCCCCATGTAGGTAGGTATGTCCCAGGTAGGTAGGCCCCAGTTGGGTAGGTAGGTGGTAGTTAGGCCCAATTTAAGTAGATAGATAGATCTTAAATAGATAATTAGGTGATAAGTAGGACCCAGGTAGGTATATAGGCCCAAGCTAGGTAGGTATGTAGGCCACAGCTGATTGGTGGGCACCAGTTAGTTAGGTAGGTATGTAGTGCCCCCTTACTTAAAAAGAAAAAAAATGAACGCACCTGTATCCCCGTTCCCACGACGAGCTGCAGTCCAGCTTCTCCAAGTGAAGCCTGACATAGGCAGTGCGAATATATGACGTCATTGCAACACCTATGTCAGAACTCATGGTTTACGCCTGGTAGGTCTAAGTCCTAAGAACTACTAGGCTAAATAAGAGGGCAGGGTTTCAGTTGCGCTCTGCTCCGCTAAGGGCTTTAATTGTTTGTACATACCGAGGACATGCAAACAGTTAAATAGATGACACAGTCCCAGGGATCAAGGGCATTTGACCTTGATCTGACTGAACGCCACTAAGGCTGCTATAGTGGTAGTTCTGCTTATGATACAGGCAGAACCTCCTCATTGATGGAGAAGATGGATGCAAGCTATTCCATACAAGTCACAGGCAGAAAATGTTTTAACACCAGGGAGGAATGGATGACATTGTCTGCAAAAGTTGAAACCATAAATGCTGGTGCAGCAGCCTGCAGGGTAAGGCATTAAGAGCAGGAATCTTTGTCTAGGATCGCCTTCTCCCATGAACCCTAGTTGATGGGGTTTCCCGTCCTGACCAGACAGTCCTGTATGAAATGATCTTTAGACCCACAGTAAAGCCATATGTTGTTGCTGCATCTCTGAGTACATTCTTCTACTTACGTGAGTTTTTCCAGAGGTGATGGTGGTTATAGACATTTCTGAAGGGTTGGTACCAAGCATGATGTTCTATGAATTTCCAGACAGTTGGGTTGCATCTCAGACTCACGTCGCCTCTCAGCAAACTGAATGTCTACATAGGTCACTAAGGTTATGAAATCATCTGAGTAGGTTGAAAGATACCATCCAGCCAGCTCATCTTTAATGTAACCCTCACAGAAAGTGGCAATCAAAGCTTCATTGCTCCAAGGTAACTCAGAGTCCAAGATAGGAAACTTAATGGCATACTTGCTGTCTGTGAAGTTCCCAGATGAAGACAAAAGAGTGAAGAAGCAGCAGATGAGGCTCATCCTATTTCCTTAACTCTTTCCCAACAGATGACGTAAGTTCACGTCATATTTGGGAAGGGCTTCCTGCAAATTCTGTATCTTTACGGCTTTACTGCGGGGAACCAGCTGTATATTACAGCTGGTATCTGCCGCCATCGGCCAAGATCAGAGTTTACTCCGGTCACGACCAATTAACCTTTTAGATGCTGCAGTAAATTGTGACTGTGCATCTAAGGAAAAGACAGAGGAAGGGAACTCTCTCTTACTCCTTCGGGACCCCCGCTCAGCGATCATGGGATGCCGATGGTCCCCATGAAAACCCGCAAGACTATCAAAGGATTAATGGTTGTCTGTGATGTCACCAGGTGCATCTAACGATCGCTGAGTATAATTCCCTATGGGGACAAGTAAGAGAAGTTAAGAAAACAAACTGCAAAAAAAGTAAGAAGTAAAAAAAAAAACATACAAAAAGTAAAACAAACACACCGCCCTTTCCCCATTACAAACACCAATCACCCTCAAAAAAATAAAAACCTGTCCCATTATTTAACGCCTAAAAAATGGCAGAATTGCAGTTTTTGTTCATCCTGCAGTACATAAAATGGTATAAAAAGCAATCAAAAAGTCAATGAAAACGTTAGTTCATCCTGCAAAAAAAAGCCCTCACACAGCTCCGTATACGAAAAAGAAAAAAAAGCAATGGTTATCAGAATATAGCGATGCATAAACATTATCTTACACAGTAGAAACACTTTTTTCTTTTTAGTGCTACGACATAAAAGAAGGATATAAATTGGATATCACTGTAATCGTATCACCTCACAGAGTAAAACTAACATGAACATGTATACATAATGGTGAGTATTGTAAACAATAAAAAATAAAAAAACACTACAAGGATTGTTGGATTTTCTTTATCCTGCTTCCCAAAAAATGGAATTAAAGACAATCAAAAAGTCATGTGTCCCCCAAAATTGTACCAATGAAAATGTCAACTCATCCTGCGAAAAACAAGTCCTTACACAGCTCTATATGCGGAAAAATAAAAAAATATATATGGTTGTCAGAATCTGACAACATAAAAACTCATTTTTTTCACAAAAGCATTTCTTTGTTAAAATAGTAAAATATAAAAAAAAACTATATAAAATTCATATTATTGAAACTTTACTGACCCGCGTAGAAGAGTTATAATGTAATTTATACCATATAGTGAATGCTGTAAAAATGAAACCCAAAAAGCAATGGCGGAACTGCTATTTTTTTTTTTTTTTTACATTTTCACTACCCAATGTTAAAAACAAAAAACACCACTGGGCCAAAAATGCATAATACACCCCATATATGAATTCCCTGAGGGGTGTTGATAACAAAATGGGGTGACTTCTGGAAGGTTTTACCTGTTCCGGTATTTTGGGGGATTTGTAAAAAGTAACCTTCAGCAACTGTCCAGAGTGGCTCCCCTCTGGGAATGTGAATATCCCATGATGTCTAATTAGCATGACTTCATAACCATATCTTTAACCCCTTATTGCCGCAGTCAGTTTTGACCTCTATAACAGAGCACCATTTTTGGAATCCGACATGTGTCACTTTATGTGGGAATAACTTTTTCATACTTTTACCTATCCATGTGATATAGAGACTGTTTTCATGTGACTCTTTGTGCTTTAAGCTAGTAGTAACTTTTGGTTCATACAATCCCTGTTTGTTTGTGAAAAATATCAAATTATTGTAAATAGTTGGAAAATTTTGCCATTTCAAACTTCAAAAATTTGTGAATAACAGGCAGTTATACCACAGAAAACAGTTTTTAACTAGCACCTATCATATGTATACTGTATGTTGGCATAATGTTTTAAATGTTTTATTTTTTTGCTACCTTAGGGGGCTTGTAAATTTAGTAGCAATTTTTCACATTTTCAAGAAAATTTTTGCAACAACTTTTTTTTTGGGGGACAAATTTCTAATGTGGCTTTGAGGGTTCTGAAAGTTAGTCATTCTTTACAGGGGGGGAAAAAGTATTTATACACGGGATTTTGAAGTTTTCCTTTTACAAGAATGGAGATTCTTTTTTTTCTTTGGGTACACCAATATGAGAGAGAGAATCAAAAAAAAACCCAAAAAATCACATTGTATGATTTTTAAAAATTTAAAATTTGTATTTTATTGCATGAAATAAGTTTTTGAACAATAAAAAACAGAACTTAATATTTGGTACAGAAACCTTTGTTTACAATTACAGAGGTCAGACATTTCCTGTAGTTTACAAACACTGCAGCAGGATTTTGGTCCACTCCTCCATACAGATTTCTCCAGCTGTTTCAAGGCGGTCGCTGAGTTTCAGCTCACTCCAAAGGTTTTCTATTGGGTTCAGGTCTGGAGACTGGCTAGGCTACCCCGGGATTTAAAAATGCTTCTTATAGACCACTCTTATTGCCCTGTCTTTGTGTTTGGGTCATTGTTATGCTTAAAGACCCAGCCACGATAAATCTTCAATGCACATACTGAGGGAAGGAGGTTGTTCGTCAAAATCTCACGATACATGTCCCCATCCATCCTCCCATCAATATGGTGCAGTCATCTAATCCCCTTTGTAGAAAAACCTCCCAAATTTTAAAAATTCCCACCCCCATCTTCATGTTGGGGCGGTTTTCTTAAGGGGGGGCTCATCCTTCTTTTTTCCCTCCAAAACAGGGCGAAGGGGAGTTGATCCCCAAAAATCTATTTTTTCTCATCGACCACATGACCTTTGCCATGCCTCTCTGGCCCATCCAGAGGTCATTGGAAAAACTTCAAAGGGGCCTGGACATTGCTGGCGTGAGCAGGGGGCCCTTTACCTCCCCCTAGCGATTTTAACCCATGACTCAATGTATTACTAACAGTAATCTTTGAGATTGTGCCCCAGCTCTTTTCAAATCATTACCGGGCCCTCCCGATAGTTCTGGGCTTTTCCCTACCATTCTCAGAATCATCCTTCTCCACGGGGGTAGATCTTGCATGTACCCCAGACCGGGGGAAGACTACATTTTTTGGGTTTTTCTTCCATTTTCAATAAATTTCCCAACATTTTGCCTTCTACCAACTGCTTACTTATTGTCCGTAGACAATCGCCAGTGCAGGTCTACAATTTTTTCCCTAGAGTTTGGCGTTTTTTTGACAAAATTGAAATGGCCAAGGTTTTTTTGGGGATCAAATTTCAGATCATCGTAATTAAAGGGTTTAAAAACTGTGCATCATTATTAAAATCGCCCATTTTCGCGCTTCCTGTCATTTTGGCGGCCCAAATCAGATTACAGAATAAGCAGGGTGAGATGGTGTGCGAGTCATTAGGGATTGTATGGTTTTCGATTGGTGGAAAAATCACTACCCCGTTTTAACATAGAACAGCCCCCTTCCCGTTTTAGCCTTAGTGTCCTCACTCTCATAGGATAGGGCCTGCCTCTGCCTGGGCCCAAAAAACTCAGCGAAATTAGCAAATTTTTTGCAAAAAATTTCTTACTATTAGCTGTATCCTTTCCAATTTTTTAGATTAGAGATGTGAAGATTTTTTGTATTACTAGAGAATTTTTAAAACAGTCTACCCTGTAAATCACGGGGGGTGAGGGGGGGGGCCCCGGGGCGAACACGACAAGCTCTATCTAAAGAACACTGGATAAAGTTCACCAAGACTTATGTAGACATTGCCTGCAATATCTTTTATTAACAGTTGCTATTGAAATAATTTTTGGATTTGGGCAGCCTGAATTATCTGAACACACATTTTTATAACTGAGTCTCTTTTTTAGGTGCCAAAACCCATTTTATTTTTCAGTATAATTTCAGATAGGGTTTATTTTTTAATTTTACCCATTTCCCCCTTGTTTTTATATCCACCTTGCATTAAATTTTCAATCAGCAATCTTTAGTCAGCACGGGTTTTTTGTTCCAAAATACATTTTATCATACAAAAAATAACAATACGTGTTTTTTTTACTTTTGGCACCCAGCTTTTTTTCATTTACGAGCATCCCGTAAATCTTAAAACGCAATTTTATAGCACCACAATGAATTGAAAGGTGCAAAAAAAACCCGGGATTAACGAAAACAAACAATAGTGTTTTTTGACTTTTGCGCAACCCCCGCTTTGTTCATTGATGCAGCATCCCCTAAATCTTAAAAAAAGCAATTTTATTCACCAAGGTTAAAAAAAGGGGAAAAAATCGGTATTATACGAAAACATAACAGTATTTTTTTTGACTTTTTTGGGCCCCCCCTTTGGTTTTTGACCAGCTTTCCCCGTAAAAATTAAAAAAAAGCAATTCTATAGTCCCACAGGTAATTGAAAAGGGGCAAAAAAAAACCGTGTATTATACGAAAACATAAGATACGTGTTTTTTTTCTTTGCCACCCACTTTGTTCTTGAGCAGCTCCCGTAAATCTTAAAACAGAATTCTATAGTCACCCCAGTGAATTGAAAGGTGCAAAAAAAAAACCGTGTATTTCGAAAACATAAGAAAAGTGTTTTTTTACTTTTTGGCACCCACTTTTTTCTTGACGCAGCATCCATTAAAACTTTAAAAAACAATTCTTACACCACAGGGAAATGAAAGTGCAAAAAAACGTGTATTATACAAAAAAATAACAAAAGTTTTTTTGATTTTGGCACCCAGCTTTTCTTGACGCAGCTTTCCCCGTAAATCTTAAAACGCAATTTTTATCACCCCAGGGGAATTAAAAAAGGGGCAAAAAATACCGTGTTTATACAAAAAAAAGATACGTTTTTTTTGACTTTTGCCCCAGTTTGTTATGACCACCTTCAGTAAATTTAAAACCCCAATTTTTTTTTAAAGGGATTTAAAAGGTGATTTTCCCTTTTTTATAAGAAAAAACATTAAAAACCCTTTTTTTTTATTTTGCCCAAA
>JAODAL010070348.1:0-15959 GCA_025379985.1 Phyllomedusa bahiana | reverse complement strand
ATTGGCAATGGTTTTGTCTTAATGACATCACGGGGATTAAATAGATCCCATTTCGCCTATTCCCCGTCATGCCTGAAAAAGCGTCGGAGGACGTGAAACGGCTTTTGGCTGTGTTTGTGAAATGTGCCGATTCCCTGATTTTATGTTCCAATAAAAGGATTTTTGCAGAAGAAGTTGGGTGAGTGCCGTAAATACTCTTTCTGAAGATTGAAATATATAAGATAACTGTTGTCCGAAGAAGTCAGTTTCTTAGGGACCAGGGACCATCTAATGTATGTGAAGACCTTTGGACTTTTTCACCATGGCAGCTGTCAGGATAGATAAGGATCTGGAGTTGGATTGAAACCAAGCAAACCTTTTGCGGAGATAAGTTAGAGAGACATCAGATGTCTCAATTATTGCTGTAATAACGGATGTGATGATGGTTAACAAAAGCAACCGGGGATTTTTCAAATCTTTATTGAACTACTAAGTGAAAATCTAGTAAAGAATAAACAGTAGTTAGGGCCTAGCCCTCAGTTTTTTTGATTCTCCTTGATTGCTTGTTTTTTCCAGGGGTTTTTCTCTTCCTGTTTTTTTCTCTGGGTGTTTGGTGCCATCTTTTTGATAAGGAAGTTACCGGCTCCAGGCCTGCATCCTAATTAAGGACTCATGTACACTTGGCCAAGCCAAGTATTAAAGGGAATGTGTCATCAAAAAATGAGTCATTGTTTAAGTCCCATTTTTATGTTAAACAAATATTTTAGGAATTTTTGGTTGTTATTTTTTTTTTTCATTTTTCAAATCACTTTAAAGATTTTTAAACATGTTAAATAGATGACAGTTTACATCTTTTAGAGTGTAAGCCCTCACGGGGAGGGACCTCTCTCCTTCTGTACCAGTTGTTAATTATTAATTTGTCACCTTTGTACTTGTTTGACCTATGTTATGTATGAAACCTGAATATACAGCGCTCTGGAACCAAGGACGCTCAAAAAAAAAAAAAATAATAATAATAATAAATTACTATTACGCTGTCCTAAAACATTTGATAATTGAGGGCCAAATGATCTTGTCATTGACAGTGGTCTTTTCCTATCCTCCCATATACTCTACTTTAAAGGGAATGTGTCATCAAAAATTATTATTGTTTAACTCACATTTTTATGTTCAACACATTTTTTAAGAATTTTTGGTTATTTTTTTTTTATTTTCCATATCACTTTCAATATTTTTAAATAATTCTTAAGTCTTGCAGTTTTCACTTCGGCCACTAGGTCTTGTTTGCACTGCTTTAACGGCAGTCAGGGAGATGCTTTACAGTAGCTTCATGCACATAGGAGACTTAAGACTGACTCAGTCCCATTCACTTCTATTGGAGAGTTTTCTAGTCATGCTCCGTGACGTGGGAAGAAATAAGTGTGCAGGGAGGTGAAAGGGTGAAATGTGACCATATCCTCTTGTGACTGGTGGATCCTGTGTTATCTATTCACACTGGTGTCTCCTTTCAGTTTGACCCTCTTTGTGCTGATAATGAGCAGAAAACTGAGAATCTTTCTGTACAGAACAGGAAGTGTCAGAATATTATTAGGCTTATGGCCAAAGTGAAAACTGCAGGACTTAAGAATTATTATAAGATATTGAAAGTGATATGAAAAATTAAAAAAAAAATAACCCAAAATTCTTAAAAAATGTGTTGAACATAAAAATGTGAGTTAAACAATAATCATTTTTGATGACACCTTTCCTTTAAAGTAGAGTATATGGGAGGATAGGAAAAGACCACTGTCAACGACAAGATCATTTGGCCCTCAACTATCAAATGTTTTAGGACAGCTTAAAAGTAATGTAAACTGTCATCTATTTAACATGTTGTTGCCTTTTTTGCCTAGTGACAAAATGACAACTGTTCCGAAGCTAATTTAAAGATGACAACCAACATGGCTGATAAAATTGAGGTAAGACTGGTAGGAATAATAATGGAATTCAATAAGGTTTTCAGCTTTAACCCCTTAAGGACCCTGGACATATGAGTACGTCCCAGGGTCCATAAGGGCTTTGCAGGGGGATCGTACCGCGAATTTTTTTACGGTACCAAAACATAACGGAAACCCTACATGTTTGGTATTTCTGGATGTGTATCAACCTGTTGAATACAGATAACACATTGTATTGACCGAAGATTGAATGCCATAAAAGCAAACCCGCCGCAAACATGGCAAAATTTTTTTGCGGTTTCCCAGTATATTCTATAGTATAGTGAATAACATCATTAGAAAGTACATCTTGTCCCGCAAAATAAAAACCCTCATGTGTCTATGTAGGTGGAAAAATAAATAAGTTATGGCTCTGGGAAGGCGAGAAGGGAAAAACGAAGGTGTCAACAAAAAAAAAACCGCTGGGTCCTTAAGGGGTTAAAAAAAAGTAGGTTGCAGGATTCTTATAAAGAACAAAAGCCGCTCCAATTCTCCAAGACAAATACAAATCTTTAAAAATCCACACAACTTTGTCTCCAATCTTCTGTCTTCTTTCTCCCTTGTAGATTGTAGGCGCTTGCATGCAGGGTCCCTTCCCCCTGTGTACCAGTTTGTTGGTTATTTAGTGATATTATTATATTTGTTTTTGTCTTGTTTTCTTGAACCCCTTTCATATGAACAATGCCTTGGAACTAATGATGCTTGAACATAATAATAAGAATAATAATAATAAGCCAAAACCACTATTACATTACTATGGAAAAAATCAACAGTATCCCAATCATTTGGGCAGTAAAGTAATATCTAGGGCCTGTGAAATAGACCAACTCTGCTCAAAGGTGTTGTGTTAACACAGTTGTGTAATACTATGTTATTCTTATGATAATCGAAAAGCCCATGACTATTTTAGCTCTGTGGCCCAGACAACTATTCGCTCTCCAGTGTGAGTAGCCTGTCAAACAATTTACATATTATAATGGTTCAATACGATTATAACATTGGGGGTAAGTTGAATGGGAGTTATTTTACATTTTAACACCTATATGTTCTTAAAATATGTAGGTTATATATAATTATGTGGGAATTTTTTGTTTTTTTTAGATAGAAACCATAAAAGGGTACATTGATATATTTACTTTGGGTTCTGTTATCAAAATCTGAAACAGAACCGAGTTATTGAACTAGGTGTGGATCTTAATATTGGTATTATATTTGCATCCTCACATGAAAAGACATTTAGATATGAAAAAAGTTTCCTGCAAAAGGGATATTGTGCTGTGAGTGCAGAATAGGTTGAGTAGTGCTGTTCTAGTGAGGCCATAAAAGGGAGGGCATGTGCCAGAAGGTCATAGAGGAGGATGTAACTGAGGATAGAGTTGTGGATAAGTGGCAGGACATTATTGTAGCAGAGTCACTGAGTTGTCACAGTTGAATCGCGTGCTTATCTGAAAGATTGAGGGAAGTTCCCTATGTCCTGAGACAAGTCAACTATTACAAAAAAAACAAAGCTAGTACCACTACTGTATGTGTATCTATGTGTATCTAAGACTGTGCCTTGAAAACTGCCAAAGTTTGAGTGGCTCTAAGTAAAAACAATTCCATGTGTTTGACAGTTTTAAATCTTTCTATTATACACAAAAAACGTGTGGGATCATTGGTATATAAAAAAACTAAGACTAGCAGAATACAAATAAATAAAAGAAACTACAGTTTCTCAAAAAAGTTTTCTCACAAATTTTTGTAAATCTTTCATGGGACAAAATGAAGATATGCGTACACTTTGATTACAATGTAAAGTAGTCAGTGTGCCGCCTATATCACAGTATGTAAAATTTCTGATGTGCTCAATATAACTCGTCATATAATTCTCCAAAAATTGGAATCTCGCAAGAGATCACAAAGAGTGACTTTTGATCACTATATTTTACTATTTTGCCAGTTTGGCAAACTTAAACTTTATAAGTTCTCTATCTATCTAGACACAAAACGTAACTTTTCTTATATCTGTACTTAACATCTATACACACTATTTAAAAACTGAGTCTGCCTTATCCTCATCGCATTTACCCTATTTGCTTTGAAAGAGGGAATAACTTCCCTTTCTATCATCAAAGTCTGTGGAACCCCCAACCTTTTAAAGGAGAGCCTTAAATTATAGCCAAAGTATAGCTTCCCTTACTGAAGCCTAAGTACTTTGCTATAGATTAAGGCTCTCCTGTTAATAGTGGGGTTTCATCCGACTTGATGATAGATAAGGGAGTTATTCCTTCTTTAGAAGCAAGAAAATGGGGTTAAATGATGGGTAGAGATTCAGGTTTTTATAATTAGTGTGTATTGAGTGTTAAGAAGTTAAATATAATAAAACCATAAAAGTAACGTTTTAGTGTTCTAATAGATAGAGAACTGACTCTATTATAAATCGACACACAGCCATTTTCCCATTTTCCCTCACTGGTAGTAATGTGACGCTAGTTAGTGTCTATAAGTGTCTCAGGTTATTCACTAGAAGTTCAAATGGCACCCGCATGGCAAAAAACTGCTGAGTTCTGAAAAAAAGAATGGTTGCTTTATCATAACATGGCATTGGCTATAAAAAGAATGTCAACACCCTGTAATGAAACATAGTCAGCACGGTCGCACAAGACAATACAGCGTTTAAAAGACAGGTTGCACTCAGAAGAACAGTGGCAATAGCGCCATCGTTGACCAAAGAAGTTGAGTGAACATGCTCAGCGTCATATCCAGGGATCTGTGCTGCCAGCATTGCTACAGATGTTAAAAGGGTGAGAGTTAAGCTTGTCAGTGCTCAGACGATAAGCCGCACACTGCAATAAATTGGTCTCCATGGACGTCGTCGCACGTGGAAACCGCCTCATAGGATAATGTGCAGAAAGTCACCCAGCAGTTTGCTGAAGGACAAGCAGACTGAAGGGACATGCGGTTATAGATCATACTTATTGGTACTGATAGAGTCAGCGTGTGGGGCAGGTAATAGGTGAGGAGTACAAAACATAAAGTGTGTTTGCCTACCAGTTACTGTATTTAATATTTGCCATAGGCAAACTTAACTCTATCTGTTCTCCATATCTTGCTAAAGTCACTAAAACGTAACTTATATTTGGTATTAATCTGAACCTCTATGCAACACTATTTTAAAAACTGATTTCTAACCTCATCATTTATCCCTTTTTGCTTTCTGAAGTGGGAATATCTCCCTTTCTATTATCAAGTCTGGTGGAGCACCACCTATTAACAGGAGAGCCCTTTATAACTTCAGCAGAAGTACTAGCTCAGTATGGGATCCAAGCCTACTAAGAACAATATTTTCTGGGAAGTGTCCATAATGTATCATGGACACAGACAAATAAGGCCCCCTTGTGACACCGTCTGCGCGGTGACACTTCTAGACCAGAGGTGCAGTAATCACAATTTAAATTGTTCTATCTGACCTGCCTACAGTTTAAGTCATTGTGTTGGGAGTGTCCATGTTTAAGGGCGGCATGAGTGGCCGACAGATGTGGGGAGTACAGTTCTATGAGCAAAATCTTGAACTGCCACCTGTACTGTGATATATTGAAGCAAAGCATCATTCCCCTCCTTTACTGGGTTATGGCAGTATTTCAATAATAATGTAAAAACAACCACCAACCACACTCCACGGATGTTGAACTGCTTTGCTAAAAAAAATGAAGGTAAAGGTGTCGGATTAGCCAAGTATGTCTCCAGACCTAAACCCTATTGAGCGTCTGTGGTGCTTAAGTTCTCTAACAGCCACCAGCTCTGTGATGTTGGCATTTAGGAGTGGAAGAGGATTCCATTGCATACAACCTTTGAAGCTCTAGTGACATAAGACCACAAACAGACTGAGCTCTTTAGCAAATCTTATCTCTCACAAAGAATACAGATAAGCCATTATTTCAGTCCTCACAACCATGTACCTTGTGTTTACTGAAAATTTTAACATCTTCACTGGTCAGTGTAATGACTCAGCTACTTGTCAGAAATGCATTGATGTGCTAACACTGCTATGTATCATGTCCACGATGCATGAGGAGACAGAGTGAGTGTAAAACTGCTTGCTACTGTAGTATACAGGAGTTTAACCCCCTGTGTATTTATACATTCCTTGTGTATACTGTACTATGGGATTTTGTGCTGAACTACTGATGATATGCTATTTTGCACAATGTGAGATAATGATGATGACATGACATTTGAGTGAACCCTGTGTTGGGTTATAGGTTCTGCAAGAAGTCTGCTAAGTCACTGTGATGATATTATTTCACTATGTGAGTGTTCCAGTATTGCAGCCATTGTAACAGAGAAGTGGGTGGAGTAGGTAACCATGGAAACTAGTGGAAGGGGGAGGTAAGTTAGAGTAATTCAAAGTTTATAAATAGGTCCATAGTTTAATCTAGTTAATTAGATTTAGTGAGAAGTTCAGTGTGTCGTTAAACATGTGGACTGAAACTCTGTCAGGCTACCAGATAGAAGATGTAAGGGACTCCAATTAACCGCCTTTGAGTCTGGACCCAAGCCAGGACTGCAGCTGGGAAGGCCTTTAGTATCTTATTCCCTTAGGCCTGGATCTCTGCATGAAAAATGACGAGACTTTTATGGTTAGGAGTTGCTGCCTGGCGGTTTAACGCTTACCGCACAGGAGCCAGGTTTTGAATCTCTGACAGAGCCCATTTTAGAAATCTGTCATGTGTCCTCTTATGTGTGAGAAATAACTTTTTGACACTTTAACCTATCATTGTGATTCAGAGATGTTTCTCGTGCAACATTGTGCTGTTAAGATAGTAAGAAATTTTGGTCCAAAAAGTGCTTGTTTATTTGTCGAAAAATATCAAAATATCTTGAAAAATTTGAATTATGTACAATTTCAAACTTCAAAAAATTTCTGCATGTAAGACAGATAGATATTCACTCAAAATAGTTTATAACTAGCATTCTACAATTTGTCTGCTGTTGTTTTGGCATTCATTTTTTTAAATGTCTTTTTTTTTTGTAACGACATCTAGGGGGCTTAGAAATTTAGTAGTAATTTTCAAATTTCAGAAACTTTGCAATATACATTTTTTAGGGACCCGCTCTAGTTTAAACGTGACTTTGATTGTCCCTGTATGTTTGCAACCCATAAATGAACGCTAATCTAGAAATCTACGCCCTTAAAGTTTCAAAATCAGCAGATTTAGCGAGTTTATCTAAATACCCATTGGGTTTCACAGGAATTAAAGCAGAAGTGGAAGTGAAATTTTTCAAAATTTACACTTTTTTGAAGTTTTTCAATTTTTTATACGCATTTTTCACAAGAATGTACGGTGTAGAATGTGATCAGGGGTGGAAATGCAACTTAATATTTGATTTCCAGATTCTGGTTGTTTTAAGAGACTATCCCATATGTGTCCTAGTGCACTTTTTGGCTCCAACCACATGCCCCAGTATAGGGGAGCACCTAATGGACTCTGGGGTCTCATTTTCATTATCGATTTTATTTAGGGCACCATTTCAGGTTTGGGGACACCTAAGTTTCTAAAAAAAGAGTAATATTAAATGCCCTTAAAAAGACAATTGATTGGGAAAATACACCCTTAAGGAATATATACAGGGGTTGTAAGATGAGTATATCGACACCCACAGGTGTTTGTCAGACAGAAAAATTTTTAGCGTTATGCTGTGAAAATGAAATACAATTTTTTTTTCCAATAATCTGCATATTTAAGCTGAAAATGTTTTAATTTTTACCAAGGAATCCTTGGTACAGAAATGCACACCAAAAACCTTGATTACGCATTTTCTTCCAAGTTTCGGCAATACCCTACATGTGGGTGTATCTGCTGTTTGGGTGCATGCAGGGAGTTTACGGGAGGGAGTGTTTGTATATCTCGGGCTTTGGAACAAAGATCTTTTGGTGGGGTCATGTCGTATTTACAAAGCCCCGAAAGTACCGACAGGTGAAACCTCCCAGAAGCCGCCCATTTTGGATTTCAGCACGCCTCATAGATCTACATCTAGGGTGTTATTGTGCATTTAGGGTGACACAGGTGTTCCATAGATTTTTATTTTTTATTTTGGCATTGGGCTATAAAAAATGAGGGGAAAACGCAAATTCCACGCATTGTTTTTTGGGCTTCATATTTACCGAGCATTCGCGTGCAGTATTAAATGACAGGATATGTTACCTATGGGGTCGGTACAATGGCAATTGATATATAGATTTTATATATTTTTGTTTTTATGTTTTTTTTCCTTTTAACAACACTTGATGTAGTCTATAAAAAAATTGATTTTTTATGTTGTTCTGTTCTGATTGCCATAACCATTTTCATTGTTTTCTGTATTAACTTTGAAATTATCAATGCCGATATGTCTAGTTGGAGCTGATTTTGGAATTGTTTTTTGTGGGATGAGATTGAGGTTTTTATTAGTACCCAATATGGGGGGATATGCGCTTTTGTATCACTTTTAATTCAGGTTTTTGTGAGGAATTTTGAACAAAATACACATCTGGTAGTGTTTTTTATTTTTTATTTGGCAGCGCGGGGTCGACCGTGCAGTATAGCTGACATGTTTGTATTACTCAGCAGGTCGGATACGATTACTGCGATACCAATTTGTTATTTGTTTTTTTATGTTTTACTTGCTTTTACACAATAAAAACAACTTTGATTAATAGGAAAATACGTTTTTGCATCGCTAGTATGGAGAGCCATAACATTTTTATCTTTTCTGTGCTCAACGGAGCTCGTGTAGGGGGCTTGTTTTTTTGCGGGCATGGAGAGTTAAGTTTCTTTTTGGTTTTCAATTTTTGGGGGGACAGACGTTTTTGATCAGTTTTAAGATCCGTTTTTTGGAAGGCAGGTGTTGTGAAGGAAAATAATGCAATCAGTAGTAGTGTTTTTTATTTTATTTTTAACAACGCTCACCGGCAGTATCATGACCAGTTTGCTTTACTCTTGAGGTCGATTACAGATTACGGCGTTGTACCTATTATAATATAATTTTTTTTAATTTGGAAGCAATTTACAAAAAAAAAAGTGTTTTGATTGGTGTTAAATAATATTTATGCATCGCTATCTTATGAGAGCCATAAGACTTTTTTATTTTTACGGATACGAGACGTGTATAGGACTTTTATTTTTGATGGATGAACTAACGTTTTAATTGGTACAACCTTTGGCGTTCTATATGAGTTTTTGATCGCTTTTTATTTCCTTTTTATCGCTGCTGCAGGATGTACAAAAATCAGCAGTTCTGTGACTGTTTTTGTTGTTTTTTACGGCGGTCACTCGTATGGTTAATTAACATGACAGAGTTTATAGGTAGATCGTTACGCATGCGCGATACCCAAATATGGGTACTTTATTTAATTTGATCTTTTTTTGGGGTGATTTGGAGTTTGTAATAGGGAAAAGGGCAGTGTAGTATTTTTTAGTAGTTTATCTTTTTGTGTTCGTGTTTTACTTTGTTGTTTATTTTTGTTTTACCTTTTCCATTTTTTACATCTCCCAGTGTGAATTTTGTAACGCAAATACCCGCACTGGTTGGAAAAAAATCGTTAGATTGCTGTGTTGAGAGAGGTCGATCTGTGCACAGCGTTTACTGCTGTGCACAGGTCGCTCATGGCATAACTAGTGACACAATGACATCAATGCATTGTGGGCATGGTGGAACGTCAGAACAGGACTACCGGATGCTTTCAGGAAAGCATCAGGGGTATGTCCGGTAGAGACGGGCGAGAGGCATCTCCTGCCGATCGCCACGCCGATCGTAGCAGAGCGCTCACTCCTCCTGGCTCGCGCCTTCATTATTGCACGGCCATGCGGTGCGGTAATGATGCGTTCTTTATCCCGCGGCCAGATCTCAACTACGGACGGGGGTGATGTGGCATAAAAGCCAAGCAGGTATTTACCCGCTCGGATTCCCATGTCGCGATACGAGCGTGGCTCGCCCACAAGCACCGACGCGAGATCGTCAGGGCTCGTAGGCATACGTCCATTGCGGAGAAGTCACTTCCGCTTAGGGCGTATGCACTTACCCCAATGGCGGGAAGGGGTTAAGGAGGATTCCCTTGGAAGGTACCGTACATAGGGAGGATTATATATGGACAGAAAACAATAGGAAGTTCCCGCCACTGGCCTGCCATTCCAGGGACTGGTGTCAGAATACTCCTTTGGCATGTCCTCTCTAGATCCAGTTCCCTGGGTTCACTTGACCCCCACCACCCCCCCCGCACAACTATTCTTTGAAGTCTATCTGTAAAATGTAGGGATGTCAATTTAACTGGGTTTGCGTAACTCCTTGCTAGTAACAAGACTATATCCACAATAAGAACATTTTAGAAGGGAATCTCTGGACACGGTTGTTAGCTGCAACACATGTGTGGGAAAGGATTATGTCACTGGAAAGAGGGTTGACATGTATTCTACCTGCTTGAATAAATAAAAAGGGTTCACAGTGATGACTTGATACAATGGTGAAACCTTTGTCTGCCTCCTGCCTTCCGCTGCACCAAAATCATGGGTGCCTCCCTACAACACCGCAACATCCTACTGCAGGAGAGGACCACCTCACATCATGATGTGTGCCCCGGGTTGGTAACATCTAATCATACAGATGCAGGTACCCCCCACCCCCCCCCCCCCACTCCTCCCCCACCCCCACCATCCAACCCCGCTCCCCCCACACACCCCGCTCCCCCACCCCTATTTTTTATAATTTTAATTTTTTTAGAACCCCCCCCCCCCCCCCAGCCCCCCCCCCATCCCCTCTTACCCACCCATCACTGTGCTAAGGCCAGGACTGCCACGTGACAGTTGAGATTACTCTGTGAAACCACTACCATCCCATCTCTTTCTCCGCTGCTCGACCCTGTGGCCACCAAACTAATCCAGCTGGACAATACACTAGTAACAAATCCCTTTAGAGTAAGTTAGGGTATGTTCACACAGCATATTTGGCCTGCCATTTTCGCCATGTTTATGCGCTCTAATACGGGCGAGATGCGCGCCGAAATGATGGTACATCCAATAGTTCTCATTGAGAGCTATGGGATTATTGCCTCCTCTCCCTGATCATACAAAAGTTATGTATTGACTAAGCGGGTAGCTTATGTGACGGTGTCAATTATTTTGCGGGAAATTACACGCCGCGAGTATTGGATGTTAATGGGGTTTGCCGGACTGCGGCGCCCCCCCACCCCATGCAGCTAGGAGTAGCGCATATTAAATGCGAACTGCCGAAAGACCGGATGATACACGCCGCGTAATCATCATTGTGATCTTCTTTACAGTACCACGGATCATAACTATGTGCTGCAAGAATGTCTTGTGTCCCGCTGGATAAATAGCAGGTATTGCTTTTTAATACATAAATAGAAGGTATAGCTTTACATACATATGTAATAGTGGTACTAGTGTTAGTAGATATTTGAAATATAATTCAGCCTTCGTTAACATAAAAAATAGCAGCTAAAAATTACATTGTGCTACCATCTAATCTCTGAGTGTCCCGCTTGTGGGCGTCTCAGCTGATGTGTGTTACTTGATGACACAAGCTAGTGTTGTAACTAAAAGAAAGTACAGGAGCTGCACGTAATTTCTATGTGTACAGGTGCTAGTCAGCATTCTTCATCAGGAATTCAAGTAGTTACAACTTCCTTCATCAGGGATCTAGGAATCAGCTTTCTCCATATAGGGTCCCTGATAATCAAAAGTCTGATCAGACTCCGCAAAAACCAGGCTTGGACTGGCTGAAAGGAAATTGGGGAAAACACGGTGTGCCCATTGCTTGGTACCCTGGAGTTGTATTTTTTAACTGCATTGCATCCTCAGAAGGAGTAAAAAAAAAAAATAAAGAAAATGACTCGTGTTTGAGTGAAACAGTAAAAATGTTCTAGTTCGATTTTGAATACTCGAACTTTTGTGAGTTCGGTTCGAAGTTCTATTCGAAACCCTTTAAGAGTCTATGGGAGATGTTTTGGTTAATTTTTATACCTATAAGGTGTGGAAAGCTGGAATTACCATCAACAGTGAACTGGGATTGTGGAACAAGACTTAGATTAAGAAATTTTCAATCTCTAAGATGTACAGAAAAAATTAAGAGAACTAAATACTTCTTCCTTTCAATGGCTAACATGAAAAGATGAGTGACAGCTTGCATAGAGGGGATTAGCTATTAGGAGGTTGCAGCGGTTAGCAGCTGCTATGGGACCCTGCGAGATAGGCGCAAAGATGTTCTATTGACAATTAAGAAAAAATGGTTATTGGAAATTGGCACTGGTATCTGGCATTGGGTGTCAATAGGGACAACGCGGGCCGTTTTCTCAGTCCAGAGGCACTTAATATGTAATAAAAAAAAAAATAGGAACTGAATAGATGGGATGGGGGCCCATTTTGTGTGTGCTTGTATGGGCCACTGAAAACAGTTAATTTATGCAATGATTGGCAGCGCCTAGTAATGGGCGGAGAGTGTGGGGTTCGGGGGGGGGGGGGGGTTGGGGGGGGTGGAGTGGGGCATTTCACTATTGTTTGTCACCAGGGACACAAGACTTTAGAATTTTCGCTCTGCGCAGGCGCGAACTGGAGTGTAGACGGGCAGTGCCAATTGGTGGCAGCGAGAACGTGCAATGGGAAACATGAAGGGTCTGGTTTGACAAGATTAGGCGGCAGTACCATTGGTGGCAGCGAGAACATGCAAGTGGGAAACATGGAGGTTCCGGTTCAACGAGATTAGGCAGCAGTACCATTGGTGACAGCGAGAACATGGCAGTGGGGAACATGGAGGTTCCGGTACGGACAACGATTAGGTGCAAGTACGCATTGGTGGCAGCGAGAACATGGCAGTGGGGAACATGGAGGTTCTGGTTTGACAAGATTAGGTGAGAGTACCATTGGCGGCAGCGAGAACATGGCAGTGGGAAACATGGAGGTTCCGGATCGACAAGATTAGGCAGTAGTGTTGAGCGATTTTTGTATCAACAAAAGTTGAAATCCGGCAGGTTTTTTGGTGATCGAAATTTCAGATCATGCGGGGTTAATTAGGTTAAAATCTGTGATCATTCTATTAAGATGCGCATTTCGGCGCTCCGTCATTTTGGCGGCCAGCAATCAGATTACAGAATAGAGCAGGGTTGAGATGTATGTGCCGAACGTCATGACTGGGATGTGTATGTTGCGATTGGCTGAGAAAAATCACATGACCCCGTATTACATAGAGAACAGCTCTAGTTTCCTGTTCAGCATTAGTGTCTCTCAGCGTCTCATGAGGAATAGACGTGCGCACTGCCCTGTGGCAAACTCAGCTCAGACGAAATTAGTCTATTTATGAACAGAGAAACCCTTTTATTAGCTGTGATCCTTCCAATTTAGTTAGATTAGCGATTGAAGATTTTATGTCGTTTGATAGAGAATTATAAAGGCAGCATTCTACCGCATGTAAAGTCACGGAGGGAGCGGGGGGGTGGGGGCCCAAGCGGGCGAACACAGACTCTCAGCTCTATCTATAAAGTACACTGGATAACAGTTCACTCCAAGACTTAGTGTAGTCATTGCACTGTATATCTTTATGATTAACAAGAATTGCTATTTGAAATATTTCCTGGATATTGGGCGCTGCATGAACTTATATCGGATTACACATTCATTTCTAGTAAGCTGCAGGTTCTTTGTTAGGTGCTAAACCCACTTTTATTATCCAGTTTTCTTTTCAGATGGGTTTTCTTTTTCCCATTTTACCCATTCCATGTGTTGTTTTTTTTCCACCTTGCAGTTAAATTTAAAAATTCCAGCATCTTGTAGTCGAAGGTTGTTTTTTCCCAAAAAAAATACCGGTATCATACGAAAACATAAGTACGTGTTTTTTGCTTTTGCGCACCCACTTTGTTCATGACGCAGACCCACAAAATTTAAACGCAATTCTTTATCCCAAGGTGAATTAAAAGGTGCAAAAATAGTGTATTATACGAAAACATAACGATATTTTTTTTTTTGCTTTTGGCACCCGTTTTGTTCATTGACGCAGCATACGAAAATTTTAAAAAACAGAAATTCTATAGCCCCCAAGGTGAATGAAAGGTGAAAAAAATTCCCTGTTTATACGAAAACAAAAAGTTTACGTTTTTTTTTTTTTGCGCACCAGCTTTTTTCTTTGGCAGCATCCGGGAAATCTTAAAACAGCAATTCTTTAGTCACACGGGTTTGAATTGAAAGGTGCAAAAATACCGTTTTTATTATACAAAAAACATAAAGAAACGTGTTTTTTGCTTTTGCGCCCCCCGCTTTGTTCTTTGACGCAGCATAGAAAATTTTTTAAAAAGCAATTCTTTGTCCCCACAGGTAAATTAAAAGGTGCAAAAAATACCGGTATTTTAGAAAACATAACATACGTTTTTTTTATTTTTGCGCAAAGCTTTGTTCATTGACGAGCTTCCACGAAAATTTTAAAAAACAGAAATTTTCTATAGTAAACCGGGAATTGAAGGGCAAAAAATACGGTATTATACGAAAACATAACAAAATAGTTTTTTTTTTATTTTTGCGCACCCAGTTTTTTTCTTTGACGAGCTTCCACGTAAATCTTAAAACAGCAATTCTTGTCACCAGGTGATTGAAAGGTGAAAAATACTGTATTATCGAAAAAAAAACGTATGTTTTTACTTTTGGCCCCCGCTTTGTTCTTGAGCAGTCCAGGGAAAATCTTAAAACAGAAAATTCTATACCCCAACAGGTGAAGAAAGGTGCAAAAATCCCGTGTATTTACGAAAACATAAATATTTTTTTTAACTTTTGCGCCCCCAGCTTTTTTCATTGACGCGCCCCACGAAAATCTTAAAACAGAAATTTTTATATCACCACGGGTGAATTGAAAGGTGCAAAAAAAATGTTTTAAGGGGAAAAATAACAGATACGTTTTTTTTTAAATTTTGCCCCCCAGCTTTGTTCTTTGGCAGTTTCCCGTAAATCTTAAAAAAAAAATTTTATAGTCCCCAAAGGTGAATTAAAAGGTGAAAAAATCCCGTGTTTATCGAAAAAAAAACGATAGTGTTTTTTGATTTTCGCCCCCAGCTTTGGGTTCATTGACGCAGCTTCACGTAATCTTAAAACGAAATTTATAGTCACCACAGGGAATTGAAAGGTGAAAAAATACCGGTATTTACGAAAAAAAAACAGATACGGGTTTTTTATTTTTTGGACCCGCTTTGTTCATTGACCAGTTTCCACGTAAATCTTAAAACAGCAATTTCTATGTCCCACGGTGAATTAAAAAGGTAAAAAAAAATACGTTTTTTTAACGAAAAATAACAGATTTTTTTTTTTTACTTTTGCGCACCCAGCTTTGTCATTGCGCAGCCCCAGAAATTTAAAACAGAAATTCTATAGTCAAAAAAGGTGAATTGAAAGGTGAAAAAAATCCCGGTGTTTTTATACAAAAAAAAACAGATACTGTTTTTTTGACTTTTGCCACCGGGTTGTTATTGACCCTTCCATTTAATTTTAAAACCAGAAATTTTTGTAAGGGAATTGAAAGGTAAAAAATCCCTTATTTAAACAAAATTTCAATCGTTTTTTTTTCTTTTGGGCCCCCCCATTGCATTGAGCAGTTCACTAAATCAAAAAAGTTCTTGGGGCCCCCAAAGGGAATGAAAGGTGTAAAAAATGGGTTTTTATGGTTCAGCGTGTTTTTTGATTTTTCGAAAGCTTTTGTTATTGACGCAGCTTCCCCGAAATCTTAAAAACAAAATTCATGTCACCAACAGGTGATTTGAAGGTGCAAAAAAACGATTTTTTACGAAAACTTTTAAAAGATCGTGTTTTTTGCTTTTGCGCCCCATTTGTTATGAGAGTTGACGAAAATCAAAACAGCAATTTCTTTTTTCCCACTTTGAATTAAAAAGGTGCAAAAAATACGTGTATATAAAAAAATAACAGATACTGTTTTTTGGGATTTTGCCCAGTAGATTTGGGGTTGTTAGCACCTTCAGAAATTTTAAATCCACAAGGT